>DWLR01004054.1:0-12612 GCA_018246295.1 Papilio alexanor hazarajatica
TGTGTGTGTGTGTGTGTGTGTGTGTGTGTGTGTGTGTGTGTGTGTGTGTGTGTGTGTGTGTGTGTGTGTATGTGTGTAGTGTAATATAGTGTTTATGAAGTCTTTTTCATTTAATATAGTCTTTACAAAAAAAATGTGATACACAACATCCTATTCATTATATTTGAAACAAAAACTCTGAAAAGTAGAAACTATAAGAGATTACAATCTCGCAAATATACTTTAATATAAATCTTGAGACCACGTTATGCATAGAATAAGACTACGATTTATTCCCGCAAATATAATTCGATTTTAATAAACTAAAAGCATTTTGCGTCAGCACTTCGAATAAAATTATTCTTTTTGATTTACAAAATTTTTGTTTATATATTATGGAAACAGCTTTTGACGTAGAACAATACAATAATTAATTTGTCATCGCCTCGGCTGCGCAAATATATTAAACAAACGTAATATGAGTTTGCCACTCGATGCTTTTAGAGCTAGGGAACAATGAACGTGTATTCTAAGTGTCTCTACAATGGCGCAGGCAAACAAAATCTTAAAAATTACGTTCGCGTCAAGGACCGACTCCATTGTTTTTCCTTAAATGAAATTCTCGTCGTTCGCGTTTCTGAATTTGCAGTCGCCGCGGGTAGGGAAAAATATTTTGTGACGACTCCTTCCAACACATTGATATGCAATGCATGCGCATTTGATTTCAGCGTAGGACGCAAATCCGGTCCGTTTTCAATGGAAAGTGTATCATCTGGATACATGCAATACATGGCTGATGAGTTCTCCGTTTGATTTAGACGATATTCTTTTAGGTTAGGATCTGTGGTTTATTGATACCTTGTCAGAATAATAGGGTTGCCACTAATGGGTAAGTTTTAGTTGAGAATGATGAAACAATCATCCATACACTATGAAACGGGTTGTCTGGTAGAAAATGTCTCAAGGCATCGAGTCTAACACTCAAATTTTAACTTTTTTATCGCGTTGTAATAAATTTGTACATATAATATTAATTATAATAAATATGTAACCAATCTTATTGATGTTAATGACTAAAATTATAGTTGTAGTTTTATAGTAGGTGATTTATTTGGACAATCATTTAATAACAATAATAATTATTAAATAATTAAGAAAATGAAGAACTAAGAACTCACGTAATTTTAATATTCTCGTAACTCCACAGATTAAATAATACTTATTAATCTCAAACTAATCATTTTTCTGCCCTTTTCCCACCTACGTAGGATCGGAACAGTAAGTACTACTTTTCTATCTTAACTGGACTCTACTGTAGTCCATACTGTGATTGTGTTTTGGCTATAGTATTTACGGCCGGCCGCCTGCCTAACGCCAACCCTCCTTGAGCATCCACCTCTTGTAAGGGGAAGAGGATTAGAATTGGACTTCCAGCACCACGCCCATCAGATGAAACCCAGAAAACTCGTTATGTCGAATGTCTACTTATGTAAGGTTATTTCACCGTATTTCACCGGTCCAGCTCGCCTATTCGATAACAGATGTTATTGGCGCGGGCTCCACCACTGTTGTCGGTATTCAATAAGATATAAGAAATGTACCATAATTTATATACAATGCTTACAACATTACAAAATAATCCCGTTCTATAGTATTAAATATGATAAAAAATATATTAAAAAGACAGATAAACACATACAGTTTAAAAAAAGAACCATGAGCCCTTTTAATAATAACAAATTATAAACAGCTAACGAACATGCAATTTCGTGCAAACTACTGAGTCGCCGTTAAGTCGATTGTAACTTGCTAAAGTCCGATGGACAGGGGAAGCCTCTTTTATCATTAAGATGGCAAGAAAACTCATTGACTTGTGCCTCGGAAAACATGGTCGAGGAACTGCAAGGACGCGGGAGTCTCAGCAAAGCCCTTGAGAAGTTATTGGACTAGACTCTAGAGAGCTGCATGTTAGTGAGTAAAGGTGCATCGTAGAATAATAGTATAAAAAGCTTAGCAAAATGCTAAATGGGTATACTTTTATACAATTAGAGCATTAAGCAAACCTGCACGCTAACGTAATGCCCCTCACTGCCATCGCCCTGCGTTCTTTCTCAATGTCAGCATCGTCGATGTGTACCAAATATTTAGTTTTGGTAACAATATTAATGTATTCTCCGTTGATCCTAATTGGAGGAATATAACGATAGTTCTTAATTTTCAATGAAATTCAAATATTAATATATTAGGTAATTAACACAATATTCTGCCCGTTATGATATAAAAATATATGGTTGGATGCAATTTTAGCACGAAAAACTATTGTTTGCTACGAGAAAAACAAAGAGTGCGTTCTGTTTTCGACGAATGTTTCCACCTTTATCTATATAATAAAAATAATTTATGTTCTGTCAATATTTGTAAGACGTTCGGCGGTTACATAAAGGTTTCTCTTTGTTGAATGCTTCAAGACGTTCCATTTATTCTAAGAAGGTACTGTGAGCAGCTTATTTGTAAAGAATTGTTTTCCACTTATAAAACAATTTTGTTTATTTTGCTGAACAAAATTATTTCTCCGAGCAAATTACGTAGAGTACGGGTTACTTCAGAAATAACTGATTGAAAATTCAGTTAAGCTTATTAAGTGCCTTCAGTTTCATTTTAACAAGAATACTTAAAGTGTAATTTTTTTTTTAATTAAGAGGTTAATATTTTCGTTCAAGTGACCACATTTAATTAGTTAATGTTTAAAAAAATCAAGATAATCATTTAAAAACATTGAATATTGAATGTAATTCAGAAAATTAACACACAGAAAAGATTAAAGAAAAATAAATTTAGTCACTGAAATTTATTTAAATATTCTAATTTGCAATTAACAATCACACCTCAGCCTATGATCGTAAACCGTTGAACATAGGCCCCTATTGATCGCATCATTGGGGGGAAATGTGCCATAATCGCCACGCTTGGCCGGCGGATTGGCGATCGCAGTATGTTCTACAGAACTAAGAAAAGCTGCTGCCCGTCCTCCGTTGGTTTTTACGTCCAGACTCAAGACAAATAGACATGTTCATGCACACAAATGTTTGTGTTGTGTGGGAATCGAACCCACGACCTGCGGCAAGAAAGGCAAGTATCTAGCCACTGCGCCAACCGGTCATTCAGTTAAGAGGGCAAGAGCCAATTAAATTAACCGATCAGGGTACTACGACCTCACAGAATACTACCGTACACTGGAGGTATTTATACTTCTGCGTGTCGTCTGACAGTTTTGATAGTGGGTCGCCTAATATTAAGTGATCACAACCGTCTATGAATAACCACAATACCAGTTGAATTGTAGATCTGTTGAGGGCTTTTGAACAAGTAGTACGTTGTCTTCTTGAAGGATTCTAAGTCGCGTTCGTACGGAAATACCGCTCGGATCAGATTATTCTAAAACGCGGTTGTGTAAGGCAGGGAGTCGTCCCTCCCTTGCCTTTGTTTCTCATATATGATTATTAAAGATAATCCCAAACTTATTTATTATTTTCTTTTAGTAATGGAAGCAATGGATCCCGAGAATTCGAGCAATCCGCACCAAGTGAGACCAGCGGTGGAGGGGAGGCTGAGCCGCGCACGCCTGCTCCTCCAGTGGACCACTATGAAGATCTGCTGAAGATCATCAACTCTCAGCTCACGGGGCATGATGAGGACCATCCTGTGGTAGTGCCTCCGCACCACGACCTTAATATCCTGAGGCCTGAGAACCCTACTATAGGCGAGATAGAGGATCTTGAACCCAGGTTATAAACGTTAATTTCACTAGCTTTCTATGACGACATATTATAAAGCAAAGTCCTCTCGTCTTATCTATATATCTACTGAATGGACTTTCTTAAGAATGAAGAGAATCATTAGAACTTCGTGACAGTAAGGGTAAGGACGGTGAAGTTGAAAAACAGCGCGGCTTCCAGTGTCGGGCTATAAGCGGCATAAACTTAACCATAGCCATTTAATCACCCCTAATCACTTTTTCACCCTAACCCTTTAATCAATTTTATAAATTCCTTTTAGTTGATAATGTTTTTCATGATTCTTGATTAAGGTTTATAATTTATTATAGTTTTGTACAAATTGCCGGAAGTATGACGTTTCTTTAGTTGAATAGGCTTGTGCGGCATTACGATAGAAAAAAATGGTGGCGTATATGCTCCGTTACCTGTGCGAAACCTTGGAAGTTCGCAAATATACAATGTTAGATTCATATAGAGTCGACCTGTTTCAGTAGCCTATTGAAAATATGTGCATATCTTAATATGATCAAAATATTGATTTAAAAAAGTAATAATTTATTTTAATTCTAGTTCTTATGCTTCATTACGTTAAAACCATTCAAACAGCTGAAAATCATTATATATATTACAGTTATAGAGTGGCTAAATTATATTATAAATAATCATATTATATCATCATATCCCCCTGCCCTTTTCCCACTTACGTAGGGTTGGCACATTATGTACTACTCTTCCTTATGTCCTGGACTCTACTGCTGTCCATAATATTACGACATTATGTGCGTCAAATTATTTTAATAGTTAACAGTTTAATTGGTTTACGCGGGAACTAGTTGTGTTAAAGTGTTAATTAAAATTTTCAAACGAAAAACGACGACAAAAAGACATTGCAAGGAAAATATTCGGAAACTTTTGACGTCTGACATCCACAAGTGCAATTTATGTTGCGCGGCGAGTCGACGAATTAAATTGTTACTTCGTTATTGCTGCAATTAAACTTTGAAAATACGAATATTATCAACGGGAACTTAATTATTATGTTCGTCCTTTTGTACAAACCTTTACTTTTATGCGACCCTAGTACATTCCGTTGGCAAATCCTCTAATTAAAACTGTTCATTACTATTTGATAGCTCCAATTAATTTTATCATAAACCCAAAGAGAAAATAAATGTGGCCGTAAATGACAAGACATGATGATGGATAGAAAAAATGGGTAGATTTTAATTCTAATAACATTCAAATGAAATTAGGTGAATATAAGATTTTACATCTTTTATACAAATTACAGACACAGAGAAAAATTCGCTTAAGTAAAAAAAACGGACAAGAGGCCTTTGGTAACTCACCAGTCATTTCTTGTACGAATTGTCTAAGAATATATAGAACAAAAATTGATGGTATAAGGTCATCTGTAAATCGTATCGGTCGAATTGCGAGTAACTTTATCAAAATGAAAATGTAAAAATAAACGAACTTACTTGCTTACGTGCTTGCTTTCATAAATTACCAACAGTAAGATTCTCGAGGGAGAGAAAACATACTCTAATCGAACTCTTGTGTTTGCTTGTAATAACAAGCGGTTATTATGGTAGTAAAACGCGTCCTAAAAGCTGGAGCTCTTTCAATCGAGGCACCGCCCGACCGAGCGTTGAACTATGCATCAAAACCAAACACATTCCTAGCTTGAGGACTTTACGTAATTTCCCCTTAGTAAATATTAGACAAGTCTTACGGGAATATCTTCGTCAAACGAAAAAAAAATACATCGTAATATAAAAAGCTGTATGGATTTATAGCGTTCCTTGACACAATGGACCGTAAAAAGAATCATATTATATTTCTTTAACAAGCTGGTTGTATATGTAACAGATACGGCGACCTTTTTTATCCTGTGAAACAAATTTTACAAGCTCAGGCAGAAAATCTTATTTAAAATCCTGTTAGGGGCTGGGTCGAGATAGGGAGCGGGCCTTTTGACAATAAAACTAAATGGAATGAATGCATGACGGCTTCCTCAAGCGCCGCTTATGATATGACGGCTTGCCTTGTAGCTAAAATTCGTGTACGGTATGGAAAGGTTTACAAACGTATATAAATTTTGGCTTAAATTAGGTAACGGATCTGCGAAACGGATTTTCTTTTTGACATTGTTTCAAACTACGTTATTTCGAAATTAAAAACTATCGTTTTTTGTGCTTATAACTCAATATTTTAACTGTTCAATAATCAGATAAAAATGTGAATAATTTAATAAAATAATTGATAATGAGATATTAAAAAAATGGTATACGTATGTATAATATTTTAGAATATGAACGACACTATTTAATCTTTACTGATGTAATTTTTTGGATATTATTTTAAATAAAAACGAAGTAAACGTAATCCTACTTCGTCTCAAAGAAGTTACGCGTTTATGTCTTATACTGATGCGATTTTAACTTATAGTGATTTTTCACAAAAGACATAAAAATCGATTTTAATACCTACATTTTGCAAAATCAGTTCCTTTAATGTATTAAGTCGGAATATGTTTCAACGGCAATAAATCCTTATTTTGAATAAAAATATGCAAAATATAAAATGTTTAACACCATGAATACGACGTTGAAAATTTATATTAGAGATATTAAATAAAACGGGCTATCATTCATCTACTAGACTGAGTTTTAAATTAATAGTCTAATAATTAGGAGTCCAAATTGCAACTGTTTATTTTAGATTTTGTAGGCAAGGAGTGATATGTTTAGAATGCCTGTTAATTTTCGCAGCCATTCTTCATCAAATGTTATCTGCCTGCAGATATTAGGAAAAATATTTAATTTCATAATCTAAATAAAGATACATTGTATTCAAAATAGTCGTAAAAGGTTCTATTAGGCATTAGATGTGTATCGGCTATCACGTGGTACTTTCAATATCCAAATGTGGTGCGATCCGGCTTTCCGAATTCCCATTTGACTCGACCACATATCACATCGAAAGAGAGTCGATAAATTTTCTAGTAGGTGTCGGCATCATTTCTAAATGCAGGTTATCGGAGCATGGCGCAAATCGAGGACACTACAATCGCTCCTTAGTATTCAGTGGCGACCTTCGCGGTGTCGCTCCGATCGCGACTAGATCATTCTCCTCACGTCCACTCATGTGTTCCACGCAGCCAAAACCAACAAGACGCCCGTTGGAAAATCTTCCATGTAAATCTCGACATTAACGATCAGGTTTAGAGTGTGTGCGGAAATTTTAAAGCGAATTTTGGATAGTCTACGTTGAATTATGCATTTGACGGCGAGTGTTGATCATTTTCCTTTTTTGTTTTCTGTCCTTGTTTAACATTTCTTTTGTATCGTTGACATTTTTTACATTGAATTGTAGTCAACATTTAAAAGGCTACCACAATAATTTTTTTACGGCTATTTTGTATGTTACTCTATTCAGTATGATCACGTCAATCTAGATCTTCTATTCAGTATGATCACGTGGGGGCTATATACCCAGTAATCCTCCCCCCCCCCCTAGCGGTGATCCTGAAGTACGACAGTAGAGGCTGCAGGATCTCTCATGGAGTACACCACTGTAGTCTTCTGTACTTAGTAGTTGTAGCCAATCTGTGAACTTAAAATAAAAATTTGTTTATTTTCTAGTGTGAACGCGTCCAACTTGGAGAAGTTCCAGCTGCGGATAGCGCAGCACGAGCTATACGAGGACGGCGAGCCACTCGTCGACGCCGTACTGAAGGACATGGCTACGCTGCCCATACTGCACGCAGGTCTTTTATATTATAATTCAAAAAATATAGTTCAGCAAAAAAAAAAATAATCCGACTCTACCTCATAACCTTTCTGGTAAGAATATTAATCAGATGACATTTAACTCTTAAAAATCATCAAACGTCACGTCGTTTAGGCTACAAAATGGAATGGACATATATGTTTAAGTACATTTTCGTACATAACTAACTATATACCCACATACCCGTGAAAAATACAGCCCTCCTGTCAGTCGGACAGAAAATAAAAATAACCCAGTCGTCTCAAAATAACAGGGCTGTGTGCAGCGTAGTACCAACCACCAAATCGGTAGTAGAACATCACACTATCTCATGAAATCCATTAAGAATTTAATGATAAACTGTAACTATTAAGTTTATTTTATTTTCTTAGGATGTTTTTCTGTCATAGATTTTTATTTCTATGGTTAGTGACTGACCATCACATAAACTTAAACGGCTTTTTTTATTATGTACCAAACGAAACAAAGATAAGTCTATGTAAACAATAACACAATGATCAATAAATGTTAATTATACCTTAAATAACATCGTTGATTTGAATTTAGAAATCATTTAATCTAATAATATCTTTGCGCACACTGACATATACGACCCATCCGTTAACCCATCGTGTGTTCAAAACCTTGGGCAGCGAGCAATATGTATATTAAATGAAGTCGGGCTTGCAATCAGTTGCCGGTTAGCGGTCCGTTGGACAATAGCCACGTTGGAAAATGCCACAACAATCTCGCCCTTTACTTCCAAATTGGACTTAAATATTTAAATCACCTAAATGGATTGACATTATAGGTCCGATTTCAGTAGGCACTTTAATATTAATATGTAAAAAAACAGTTATCGATTATTTAGGTAATTTCTTATTCAAATTGGATTGTTAATGTGGTCAATCAACCATTAAAATTTCAGTTGTCGACACACGCTTATTTGCATTTTACCTATGGCGGTGTGCTTGCAGTATGGTAGCTAAGGATTGTGCTAATTCATTTCGACACTTTGCAACATCGTGAGATTTGTCTTTTCTTTGCCAATATAAATTGGGTGCTATGGTTACCGGGTTTGACCCTAGAAACATTTCTAACGAGCAAATATAATTGAAGCAGAAAACAATGTAAAATATGTGATGATCAGGAAATTTAAGTTAAAATACTTTGTTTATTAAGATATATTTACTGACATTATATTTTTTACAAAAAGTGTAATAATCCATCAAAATATTATATCGAATGAACATTGTTGTTATTTTTATTACAGAGCAAAAAGAGGGCGGAACACAACTGAAGTTGATCATCGACTATCCAAATGGCATACAAGCCCTGTTTAAGCCAATGAGGTGAGAAGACACACACAGTCATTTTAGTAAACATCATTCGACTATGATACATTTTCAGTTCCTTATAATTGTCCGACTGATGTGTTGTGAGGATATTTATGTCGGTTCTACTGGGACCTCCTATTGCCTGGACGGCTTGATTGATTTTGAACAGTGAGGCGTCATTTGAATCCTATTCTTACCCGGAGTGTTATAGAGCTAGTCAGTAGGGCTTATAGATTTTTTTTAAATTAACTACTAATACATAATATAGAATGTACAAATAAATACTAATTTGTCGACTGTTACTACTACAAATTACTAATTTGTCGGGTATTATTTCCTCCTTACCTACAGACAAACAAGTTACCATAAACATATTAATATCCATAAATCTACCACAAAAAGTGTAGTTTTAACTTGCATTTATATGCTTAGCGATCGTGCAGAGGTCGTAAATCTAAACGTTTCTATAACTCCCTTAGTAGTTACGATAATTGAAAGTGTGATGATTGTTATAAACATTTTAAAAATACAATAATTATCTACTTAACTCTTGGATTATATTGACATTTTTCTTATATGATAAATAATTAAATTTATTGGATTAAATAAAATGGTTTGAATTAGATTACTAATTGCTATTTTTATAATTGATTGACACCGTAATCAGCTAATCCTGATCAAAATAGGTATTTAGTTGTATATTAGCTTAAAGTATGTTGTTTAAACTCTTCCAAGTCTCACTCAAAATCGAAAGCATCTGAGTGTCATTAAATAATACGGTGATAGACTGGTGCTTAGAATATTTACGAGTGGATTAAATATCAAAATTATATTTTCTTGCCGGCTTTGTCAAGACGTCCTGTAGTTTTACTTGTCACATTTTGCGTGTCGTAAGTACGTTTCTGCTTTACTTACATGTAGGTAAGTTAAGTTGTGAGAGGTGTTTCGAGTGCTCTGTCGTGGACGGCTTGTGGAAAGTTTCCTTTCCACTAAGTCGAGTGTTGTGCGTTGCTTCCATTCAGCAAACTTCTGGAACGTTCTTTCGCTATCGACTTAAAGGTAACACTTGGGCGAGTATAATCGAAGTGAGTACAAAGTTCTTTCGTATTGTCCTATTGTTGAACTTTTTGTTTGGTAAAGTAACACAATACACAACTTTATTGCACTTTATTGCACATTGAAATATTTTTAAGTAGAAATAAGCTTCTATTTTTAAATATTAAAAGTACAAAGTTTCAGGTAACTTATAATGCGCAAATGTTCCATTACATTTTCTTATACTATCTTATAGCTAAGCTCTGTCTGACGTATTAATTTAAAAATACGTATTTGGAAACTCTTATATAGATATAATACAAGTTATTGTATTACGTTAAAACATATTGTTTTATATTAGATATAAAAGTGATTGCAAGAAGGGTATTCTTGTACACATCAACACACCCGGAGCTTCCTCCTGGGGACGATAAATAAAGCGCCACTCGATACCAACCCTTGCCCGAACGCGGTGTGTGATAGCTTTATCTTTCGCAAGTTAACTTTGCAATAACTTGCCGTGCCTGAGATAACTTTAGACCTCCATTCTATTCATGTTGGCAAATACAGACTCTGTGACTATTAATAAATTAGATTATTTTTAAACACCTGTTAAATTAATTTTTTTAATTAGGTTGTCGAAAAAAAAATGTTTGCACATCTTATTGTTTATTTTTAATTTGCTGGCAATTGAAGATGGTATAATATATGTCATCGTATCGAGAATTTTTATAGCAACAAAATCAAAATGAAATGAAATTTTATGACGTCTCACCTTCTGCTTAGAATAGGAAGGTACAAATAATTGATAATTGAAACGTTACGGTAACCAGATACGAACATTAAAGCATCAACAATATGAAATGTAATTCCCAGTGGGTTGTCAATGACAAAAATTGAAACGGAGAGAAATAAATCCATAAAGAGGGATATCAAATATCCTCTCAGAGAGCGGAAGATCTCTGTCCTTTAAAATAAAATTTATTATATTGGATACCGTCACAGGTTCCTTCACTTAAGTATTGGTGTTGTATATCGGAAGGCTGTATTCGGGTACCTTCTTATTAAATGTATATTTAAAATCTTTCATCTTATAAATGTATTGTTAACTACATTAAAGCTTGTATTTCAGCAGAAAAGTAATTATTAGTTTAGTAATTAATAAAGAAGAATATTATCGTCCACTGCTGGATTTAGGCCTTCCCTATTGATCGCATCATAATGAGGAAAAGTAAAGTAATCACCACGCTTGGCGATCGCAGTATGTTCCACCATACTAAGAAAAGGAACGCCGCTGCCCGTCTTCCGATGGTCTTTACATACAGACTCAAGACAAACAGACATGTTCATGCACACAATTGTTTGTCCTAGGTGGGTATCGAACCCACGACCTGCGGCGTGAAAAGCAAGCATCTTACCAACCGCGTTACATAACGTAACTGTTAATAAAATTATTTTTGTGTATTATATTATCGCTTAGCAACAAAAATTACATTATTATGAAATTGCGTTATATAACCCAACTTATTAATGTAGAATATTCATTTTTACATTGAAAAACAATAAGTGATATATTTTTTTCTTATTACATATTTACTTACTCCTATTAAATCATCAATTACGCTTTCTAAGCGTAACAGATCGGTGATAATCGTTGGTTCATCGTCAGATCTGAAGATGTCGGCTTTCCAGTGCAGTTACGCGTTAGTACGCCGTGCCTTATCTAACATCTTGCAGTCTGTGGTCGCTTCGTGGCTGACTCGAGTGATTTGCGTTAATATAAGTTAAAAACTAAGATCAAAATTATGAGCTAATGACAACCCTAGCAAGCTAAAAGATCAATGACCTCAATTATGTCATGTTCGATTGGCATCATGATTTTAATCTGTATTATTTAGTAATTGGATAAATTATAGAAATTTTATTGTAATGGGTGAGATATAAAGATGTTATTATAGATTTAAGTTATATTTTAGGAAATAATTTAAAACGATTCTTAAAGTGATTTTGAATGAAATATTCAAACTACAACTATATACCTTTCCATTTCTTCTCCTAGGTGATTGTCGTAAAATATTAAAAGACGAAAAATTTACTTTTATATGATGGACCAAGCGTCTGTTCTAAATAATTTTAAATTTCCATCCCAGATTTTCAAACAACATTTTTACGCAAGTATTTCCGATTTAAAAAAGTATTTGCCTAACCTTTAATAATAGAGGGTAAAACAGGATGTTTGAGAATAATTCTTTAGCATGCATTCTGATGTAGAGGGCATCCATGTTATTGCGAAACTCAGAAACGGCCTCTTAAAGTCTTTTATAATAACAATCTTTTAAACTTTTTAACAGCAACAAAACCGACTTGAAATTTGCCACGATACGTCTCATAAAAAATCCAGTAAACCCAAATAAGGGTTGTCTGAAATCTACCAATATGTCAATATTCCCAATTCTGGCAGGCTATGGAGATGATGATGATGTCAATTTTCGGTATATCTTCGGAACTCAAGGTTGAACTTTGGGTTCCGATGGTACCTACAATTCAAAATTAAATGGGTTCCACTTATGAAAGTTGCCGATTCTACATTTTTTAAAAATAAAAACTAGCGAATTGAGAACCTCCTCCTTTTTTTCTGAAGTCGATTAAAAATTATAAAATTGCATAACATTTTTTATCATTCAAATCTATTATATATATATATATATATA
>DWLR01004055.1:0-12608 GCA_018246295.1 Papilio alexanor hazarajatica
CCCGCCTCCGCCACCGTCGCCGCCGCCGAGCCCGCCGTCTTCACCGCTGAGCTGGACCAGGTAACATCCTCCGTCCTATCATTTATGCCAATTCAAATATTTCTATTAAATGTTAGTTATTAAATTTTCCGTATATTTTGATCATGTTGAGTAAATGAAAAAAGATATTGATGAAAGTTTTGTTGCAAAATTGAGTGACAATAACAGCAATTTGGTCGTAAACCAATTTATATTAACCAAAAAATAAGGAAATATAAAAAGTACCCATACCCAATGTACAGTTTAAGGACAGGACACATAATTATTTTTTTACAAATGAATGATCCAGTAAATACTTAAATATTTATTTAAAATGCAACAAGCTTACTATTACTCGCCAGCCACCGCTCCAACTGCAATGGCTGAAGGACGGCAAGCCGATCGACGAGACCTCGCCCCGGTACAACTTCACGATGGAGGGCGCCGCGTACCGCCTCGAGATCGCCAAGTGCAGCGCCGACGACAGCGGCCAGTACCAGGCGCGCGCCGTCGGCCACCAGGGCGACGCGCTCGCCGCCTTCTATCTCAACGTCGTCGACAACTAAACGCACGCAAACCAATCGAATGTACAAGGACTGACGATTATATAATATTAAATGTACTGTACCCAAGCGAGCCCCTTGCGGTACCCCAAGACTTTATGAAAGCCTAGAGCTAAATTTATCGCGAATATTATAACGGAATACGATTCTTATACAATTCGGAGTCTAATAGTGTAAAGGAGTTTTTTTATATTAAATTATTTATTAATTTATTAAGTAAATGATAAGTGTTACACCCTATCGAATGCCTATGAGAAGTCGCTTGGAAGATCGAATCCTCGCTCTCTAGTCACTGTTAACGTTTCAATATGTTATTTTTTTATTTATTGTCGACATTATCAGTTGTTACGTTGTTTATTTATTTATCGTCAATTAACAGAATATCGCAGCTTCTCTTTGAAAATGTATGAGCTTGAAGTTAATCAATGTTGCTTTAGTTACGGGCCGGGCGGGCGCGGCGCCGTCCGGGGCGTGGTGTCCGCCACCGCAGCGCGCTCCGGCGCGGCCGCGACCTCGCCGAACGAAATCCGTAATATTATTTTTTTATATAAATTGTATTATTTAATTGTACATAAATTATATCATGCGACAGCGTAATTTATAAATAAATATGTTTACCTTGAAAATGTAATGCTGTTTTGTTTATTTTTTAATAATTCCTATATCCATTTGACAATCGAATTTGCATATCGTAAGTGGGCCATAAATATTGTACATCGATCTTTGGAAAATTTCATCTTCGTAGAGCGTTATCTCTGTCGCACAAATCACTAAAAATCACCTAGTGTATAAAATAGACAATAAAGAAGACAAAAAGCAAGCTGTTTCACATATGTTGCTGGGCACTAAACAATCAGGTTTTTAAATTCATTATCAGCTTTTGTATGAGCAGAGGAGCGCATATGGAAAAAGTAAAAAGGGTAAATATTACATATAACCTCCTCGTAATACTGTTCTCGAACCTCATTTGTTCGGACGCATTAGGTTAGTATTGGAATTTACGATTATTGTATGGCGAATGATTACTTTTTTAACCCAAACAAAAGCACACTTAATCAATTATGTTTGAGGGATTGTTGCTAGTTACCTCTCAGTTAAAAGTTAGCATTTAGTCCGGCTGGTAAAAATCCCGTCGTCTGTAAAAAAGGGTACAATCTTGGTGCACTTTCACTTTTCTTTTTGTTAAATAAATTAGTGTGATATACTATTTCAATAAACTTCATCCTTCATCACCATTTAAGTACAAAAATTAAGCGTAAGATTCATAGATGGCGCCACATTACTTTTAGTAAGTAAAAATTATTAACGCTTAAAGTAAATACAAGTATATAATTAAAATTTCGCTACTAGAACTTTAAAAAATCTTATATGGAAAAGATATTTCGAAAAGTTTTATTAATAAATGTGTGTCACAACTTCCTTAATTGTTAAAAGATCCTCGATAACGGCCAACTTCTACTGTTAACTGGACATAAGTTTTGTAACACTGTTTTCCGTTATACATAAATAGATATTATAGTTTATCTATAATAACATTAAAAGTACTTGAAAAGCATAGACAGAGCCGAGGGCGGAGGCTAGCTCGCGGCAACAATCGGAACATTATACGCGCATTCCGAACGTGACTTAGCACTAACTCGCTCCTTATTCAAAACACAGATCTTATTTTAAAATATGAAATCCTCAGAAACGAGTTGAGACGTCGTTGGTTTTTTTTAATTTTATTTCATTACTTTTTTCGAATCGTACCAGGAGGAGGCAGCGGCTGTAGTGAGTCAGCGTGAGATTTTTTTATTTATCAAGTTAATAGCCTTACATTAAATATTGCTTAAGTTTTACAATCGTTTAATTGATAGTGATATCATTCAGTAATAGGGTTTTAGGTCTTAGGGTTATGACCATAACTGATAATAAGTAGTTGTGTAGTCGAAATTCATACTTCTCATAAAAGAAGCTAACTTTAAAGCTAAGGTTTCGGTAAAACTTCGCAACTTCCTAAAAAGTCGACTGTCGGTTTTTCACGTATTTAAAAACCTACGGCGATCACGATGATTATTTTGAGGTGGCGGAGGCCTAATTTTAGTCCTCTTTCCCTTCCCACACTTTTCTAAAATAAAAAGAAATGGAAGGGACAGAGAATTTGAGGGGCAAGGGGATGGATAGGAGAAGGAAATGTCCGTTTTTCTGTCTATGCCCTCCTCTTTCATTAAGGGTAGGCAACGCATCTGCAACTTAAGTGACCGATTGCCACCTTCTTGCAGAACATAAAAAAAAACGATACAATATCTAATTGTGATGACCCCTGAGTAAGCTAAACTGATATCTGAGGTCTAAGATCAAATTTAAAATGCCTGATATTGGATGTAAGATAGGTATGGAAACTGAAAGTCAATAAGAATTACATATATAAAATATGTAGAATAATTTTAACCGTCTGATTATTTTAGGATGAACAGACATAAATGTTCACATTTAAAATGTTTAATGCTCGAAATCAGAACTATGATATTCTTATAAGAATCTAGACCTTTGCATGAAGGTATTATACATTCCGCCACGAACTTGCCCATTATAAACTGTTGATATTAACCGATCAGCAGTTACGTCACTCAATTATCTATTTACTACAAAGCCTAAAGCGAGCAACTTCATCTGCATAATGCATAGTTCTTAAAATTTATATTACAAAGGTATATTCACGCACACAAGACATTTCACACCGGTATAAGATGGCATAAATTTACACCTTTTACCTCGAATTAATTGTAACGCTGTGATGTTTTAAGCCTCAGAGCGAACAAACGAGTAGGTTTAAAACGGGTTATTAGAATAGGTTTTTTGATAAACATACCTACATAGTAAAAGAACACTTCGCAACATTTAAATTTCTTAAGATCATAGTAGACACATAACTTAAAAAAAAGAGTTTTTTTGACTTATTTAAAAATCCAATAATAAAAATGGTACATGGTCAAATCCTTTGTGACAAGGATAGCTAGGCACCGCTGCGTCCAGTCTTTCGAAATTAAACAGCAAAAAGAGAGTTGGCTAAAAGAGAGTCATACTCAAAGAGTCGGCGGCAACTCTACAGTTCTTAAGTTCGTCTCGGATATTGATAGCTAGTGGTTGTCGCTTATTTGCCAAAATGTAAAGTTTCCAAGAATATCAAGATAAAAAAAAAACATCAAACCAAGCTTTTTCATAGGAACACATGCTCTTATAAAAAAAAGATAGCTCAACAAATTCAAATCGACTTCCGTGCGTGATTGTACCCCAATTCATTCAAACTCTATACTATATAGTTTATTACGAGATAATATTTAAATAGACCCATTCAGTGAGCGCAGTAACAAATTCTAACGCACCAATTAAAGATTCGTTATGACGCCGGCCCACTGCTGGGACTATAAAACCCGTGTATCACAACCGATTCATATACGAGACCATAATAGTAAAATTAATGCTCAATAAAACAGTAGCGTGGACGCGCCGGTCTCTGACCATTAACCCGTGTTCAAAACGCTATTAAAAACGTGAAATTAAAAAAAAATAAAGTCAGAAAAACGATCCGAAGACAAAAACCGAAGCCGGCAGGCGAACAGAACAAAAAGTATCATATCTCCATTTCATATTTCAATATTTATCACGGGATCGTTCTTTTTCGAACAAAATTCGAAAAGGGTATGCTTTTGGACTTTTTATTCGCTGTCCGTTCGTTCGGTTTCTCTTATTATAAATGAGCGCGAGACCGAAGATACATTTTTTAAAAATCATTCCGTTTTTGAACTTCTTACGCGATTCTCGGACTTGTGACGGGTTGACATTAGATTAGTATGGATACGCCCAATTATTAAAATTAATAATTTTAAATACATCTCTAGTTATAGATTTAGGTGATAATAGGAGACATTGCCTATGGACATATTATGTGCTTATATCACGTTTTAGATATGGCTCTGATAATCATTAATAGCAAAAAATTCTAGAAAATATATCCAAGAAATTTCTTGGCTTGCCAGCTCTGATCAAATTAAATTATGACGATAACACGAAATTTGAACATACAAAATGTGTATATTCAAATATATTTGTATACGTTTAACATATAATACAAATAAATCCAAACAGATTATTTCAAAGTTAAAACCACCCTTCGCACTTCCTGTACTAACCATATATTTTCAAGATTTTATTAGTAAATAAACTATCCAGTGCAAAAAACAAAAACTTAACGGTACCAATTGTTTTGTTAATACGATTAAAAAAACTAGTAATGCAAGTCTTTTAAACTCTTTTAAACAGGAAGATTTGATTAAAATTGTAAATCAAAATTTTGAAACACAAAATCTCGTCACAAGACTTTAGGTTTGAATAACACCTTAATACTAAGAGTTTATACATGTTATACAAAATGATAAAATATATTTAAAACAGTATTTGCATTTAAACATTATTGTGTAACTCTTTACACAAACATTTGCGTAGAAAAATGTTCATTGTAAAAGTTTACTAACAAAAATTAATAGTCGTATCCTTATTAAAATAATTACAATTTAATGACGCTCCCTAACTCAACGTGCATCTCGCTTGCCCGCGAGTTTTCTCGCTCGCACACTGACGGAGGCTTTAGTATAAATCTTGTCTTGAGTGCATTAATCTAAAACGATCTATGACGGTTCATTATTTTATTCAAAAGGTGTTTGTGTCGGTAACAAAATACCGCAATAGCCCAAACAATAATTCCACATCGTTTATTTTACTTTCTTGTTATAGCATAACATTAAAGTAACCTACGATATTAAATGCTTATCACAATTATCACGACAAATATGTTGTTCTATCTTTTCGTATAAAGGCCTTCCACCCACATCATCTGATGACCTTGTTAATTCGACGGGAAATGCTTAGATGCGGTGCCTACAAGCCGGCATATTGTAGCAGGCATTAAGGAAGATCTTTCTACAGCAGTTGCCTGATACATGTTGATTGTGATAATGTTTTAACTTATATTTTATTTGGCTCTATGAATAAGCAGAAAAGTAGCAATTATTAAATGTCTGCGTCAATACGCAGACCTTTATAATATTAATTAGATCTTAATCAAGACAAAAGCTTGCAAAAGATGTAATATTTATATACTTGTGTAAAAATATACTTAATAACAAAAAATAAAGTAAGTTTCCGACTCTGTAGAACCCCAATGACCCCTCAATGGGAGACTGTAGTGTACAACTAATGTCTAGTTATGTCAAGGATTACAAGGTTCACTTTACTAATAAATTAAATTAACAGATTTTGAACCAAAGAAAAAAGCAATAATATAACGTTTTTAAGCAATAAGTGATGGTTTCCGATTCCATTGTCATATCTAAAAAAAATAAACGAGTTTTTAGAGCGCCATCTCTTCGCCAATACAGTCATGGATTATAATTAATTGCAAAATCTTATTACGCCCTCAAATTTCTGTGACATAATACTAGATGTCGCCATCTGAATCAATTTAGAAAATATATCTAGTATGTATAGTATAATATTTTGTGTATACTTTATTTATATACGTAAAAAAGATGATATACTTAAAGTAATGAAATGTTCTCAATGAGAAACGTCGAAAAATGTATCGAGATTTTGTTAATTTTTCTGTTACATTCGTTAAGCGCTTCAAAGCTAAGGTTACTATGGAGTCGTATATAGTTATTTTTTTTGTTAATTATAAAACTCGATACTTGATTGAACGGTAATTGATCATAAAAGGGCAATACGGGCGAATGTTACTAAAACTAATACATGTTACGCAAAACGAAGATGACATTATGAAAATTTACAAAAAACGCCTATCCGAAACGAGGAAATTCGACTGAGAACAATTTAAAGGCTTAAATGAAAACTAATGGTTCAATCGCATCTGTTCAGTTAGCTATTAAATATGGGGGTAATATAGTAAGTACTTGTAATATAGAGGCCTCATATGAGAAGTGACGGACGATCCTTCCAGATGGAAGTGAGTTTCAGATTGAAAACCTTTGAAGACGGTGGAAATTTTTGGATGAGGGAAAGCGATGCATATGGTGGAAGGCATTAGAAAAGGCTGATATTCAGTATTGGACTGATATAGGCTAAATATTATAATGACTTTGTGCCCTTACACTAGAACTTGTTATCATATCGACTCCATGCCTCGCATTCGTCCTTTCCTCGATACATTATCATCGGTCGCGGCGCTCGTTTATTTGCGCGATCGGCTCGAACTGATTTAAGGCGCGTGTGTCTTCGGTTCGATTCCGCGGCCCTACGCTCCTAAATACACCTATCCTTATTAACAAAATTCCAAAATCTGTCGAGACAACCTTTATGTGTAAGAAAATAAAGTTTAATATAGATATTAGAGGCTGTAGTTATAGTGAAGTTAATTTTATAACAATTTAAATCAAGAGTTAGATAAGCGTAGGATGGATTTAATTGTAAATTACTATTGCCACAAATGATTTGATGTATACTTTTTGCTCCGTAATGGCGGGCATACGCTAGTACAGGGTTTAGATACAGGGTACACAAATACGCAATATCAGTAAGTCATGTTGCATTAAAATTAACAATAGTAGATGCGAAGGTTTGAAAACTTCAAAAAGATTTCGAAATTTCAACAAACTATGTTTTAGTCCTTTGCCCCCTCCCCTCCTACATCATTAATAAATTTAATATTTACTATTACTCATTTTCCTTTCTTAGGGAGTAGAATTTTTAATATATCATAGTGTTATGTAAATTTTTCACATTCCTATTTCTTTTTTAAATTTCGGTTGCGTCTTTACACTCGCAAATCAGTCTGGTTAAAGACTAATTACGAATGAACATTTTGAAGTTGGAATTCAAGTGTATCTTAGATCTCAAGCCGTTAGTTTGTGCCTACGCTTTTGTCACTTTTACCTCTTTCAATATTAATAATTGATTTCGATTCCTTAAAAGGGTATATTCCTTAACATAATCTCAGGGCGCTGACCCCAGGCACTATTGTCTCTGGCCACACAAAGGCCGTTTAAAAAAGTTCCCGATGGAAAAAAGGTCAGATATTCCGTCATTGTGAGCTTGTCATTGATCATTTTTTTGAAAAAACCTAAGAAATTCCGTCCGCGTTCAAATTGAACTTGGCCTCGGACTGGTATACATAAGATCGCGCGGACAATGTTTTTGGTGGTTTCTGGTTTTCTTGACGCTTCTTTGTTGTGGGTTTTTGGTAGGAGTTTTGGGTAAAATCAGATTATGGACGCGTCAGAATTGAATTTGCCATGCTCAAGTTTTAGACGTATGAGTTAACAACCTATTGTTTTTTTTATTATATTATTATGACCTTTCTTTCTTTATAGACTTTATATAGTGTAAAGAAAGTGTTGAAGTAATATTATCATGGTATTGTACATCTTGCTGTAAATTGTCCTGTATTATTATTTTGCCACAACCACTTTAGCAAGTGGACAAGGTTTGGGTGAAAAGCGTTTATTTTTAAAACCTATAAACAATAGTATATATTACTAACATCATGTCTTTGGCAGTAGCAGGATAGACTGCGAAATAGAAAAAGAAATAAAATTAGAGAGTATAAGTGAAATAATCAGCAACGAACAAAGTAAAAGTAGATTTTTACAATATTATAAAGATGTGGCAGTAAAAATAATTAATAGAAATAAGGTGTAGCCAACCGAATGCTAGTCAAACAAAATATATATAAGAAATCATTAGTACTTACTGCGATAATTTTAATTGCTTTTTAAATTTTTATTTTATTTTTATTGATATCAGCCCTATTGCAGTAGATTTTTATTAATTTTAATTTAGTTTTTGTATCCACTGCTCTGCTGCACTTGAGTTAAGTATTTATTATTTTGCAGTCTTAATATAAGTACATAAATGTATCTAGAATAAGTCTTAAAATTGTAAAATGACCTTTAATAAAGAAAACTTCACGCGTCACTTTCACGCTTCTCACGCCAGGGGAAGCAGCAGGGCGGCAAAAAGGCCGTCCAAAAAACATCATCTCTGTTAATAGTCGTCAATTAAAAGGAGGTTTAATATGTTATATTAAATGCTACATTAAAGGCCTTGAAACATTAAATCTCTAAGTTCGCGATTTTTAATATTAATTCGATCGTAAATATTATTTCGACTAAGGGAAAAGCATTGATAAAGAATAGACAAGTCTATGGCATACTACGTGTTATGTACGATACTAAGTCCCGCTACAATATAGATAAATTAGCAGATTTCGTTTACACTAAGCGAGCTCCGTCTATAAATACGCCGGGCAATGACAAAGGGGTACAAACGTACGGACCGACGTACCTACAACAATGTTCCTCTTATTTATAAGTAAAATATGTCGAACATCCGCGCGATCGCGTTGCCTTCACCCATACATATGAATTTTATGAATCGAGAACAACAGTGGAATGGAGTCGATGATGTAACGTTAGTTATTATTATAACTTTTTGAGTAAAATTTATAGCAAAAGCTGACAGTCATTAAGAAGTTTACAATTTCTCAAAGGTATTGCGTGCGAAACTAATATGTAACCTTTGTGCAAAAATTGAAGAACGCTGTAATAAAGAACATTGGCAAGGGACACTTTTAGATAATTATTTTTACTTTTAGATAATTAAAATGAAAAAGAGTGACCCACAACTAAAGACATGGATTAATACAATGTATGGATCTTGGTGAAGGAAGAAGTGTATTTGGTCGTACTATTTCGAATTACTTGGTTTCTATTACTACCTCTGGATCACGGGTGTTATAAGACAGTAAAACGCGGCATTTAAGAACGATACGATGGCATGTTGGATTGCATGATGGAATTTAGTAAGTCAAATATTTATTTCCAAAGAATTTACTTTAATGATTTTAAGGAATAAATGCAGAGAAGTCAAAACTGTTAGGGATATGTTTATGGTCGGTTTTAAATTCAAAATTTGTAGTAACATATTTTTAATTAATATTTAAGCTTGGGAGACGACTCCGCGCCGCCTGCGCAGCGGCCGCTCACGGCGACGTGCGTCGATTTATGCCGATACTCGATAATTAAAAACAATCCGCCATATTGCTTTTTGTCTTTCGTTTTATTCCCCCTTTCTGTACGTCCCTCATTTGATTGTCTTACTTTTGGCCTTTTTTCCCGCGATGTTTCTTAAAGAGCTTTGCCGTTTTTGCATTAACCCCCGCTATCGGATCGCCCGGGCCGCTTTTGTATCGCATTGAGACGTTTTAATTTATATTTTTATCGTTTACGGGTATTGGACGTGTCGGGCGCTCGCTCCGGCCCTTTGTGTCCTCGCAACGCGTCTTCTTACCGACGTACGAGGGAGACGGTGCCTTAACATCTGTTGACTTACAAACAAACGTAAAATCTAACTTCTTTTTATGCCAATTGGGACGGAGAAAGGCATCTCGTCAATTAGACTATAAAAAGTATCGATCACGTCTCAAACGAGATTTAAAAATATATAGAGAAATATATTGCTGCCTCTCCCATAGAGCTAAAGTTGTCCTATCAATAAAAGAACGGTGGAGGCAGACGCTAAACTGTATGGTAGAAATTAAAGTGAGTGCCAAGTGGGTCAAATACAATTTGTGAAATTTCTCATTCCCCACACATACATATCTCTCAATATACTCTCAATCATAATTAATAGACTGTTTCCATATATGTATTAATTATACATACTAACTAGTGATTGCTGTTATTTTGACTATAGAGTCAACCTGAAGACAATTAAGGTTGCTTTATTTTACTATATGAAGTTAACTAATTCGACGGGTTTCATTGCGTAATATACTTTTACGTTTTGAAAAGACTACAATTTCTATGTCAATTTAGACGACTCCAGCTTATTATATTAGACAACTATACCTCGCAAAAGAATTCGAGAGATAGGTTTATTCGCGAGTCTTATCGAGTTAACGAGATACGTGATTTCAACAGAGAAGGCAGATGGATAGGGCTTGATAGGATACCGCCTGCTTGGATTACATAAATTTAATTCCAGCATTAAGCATTTAACTTATCGAACATGTTTTCATACTGTACTTTTTGGGTAAATTTGACGGACATTGAACGTGATAGTTAAAATTTAACTATTAATTGATGCGAATATTGAACACCTTGGGAATCAACATTTCGTAAATTAAATTAAGAAACCTTTCTCAGTTCCGAAATAACATAGACACTGACGTAAATCAGTAAAATCATATTCATAAAAAGTTACCTATTCTATCTAGTACAAGCTATATTTTTTATCTAAGTACCTATACTGTAACGTTTTTGAACATGACGTTTGCCACCTTTGAATCAGAGTTATGGCCTCATCAAAATTGTATTAGATAACGAACTTGTATTATGTCACGACGTTTAATTGAACTAAAAAAGTACCAATATTGACCCGCAACAAAAAGAAATTTTGCACTTTTTCAAATTTGAACACAAAAAGTTTTCGATAAAAAGCGGTCCAGGTGCAGTAAAGGGTTGCTTTAGAGCTCCTTGTCCCTTTCTAATGTAATATAATTATATTCCATCTCGCTCTGTAACCCTTTACGAAAGGGTGGAGTTTTTTCGGGTCAAATCTCGTGTTTTCTCATTGATTTTTTTTGCTTTATAATGAGATATTGTATTTCAATCTTTTATTAGAACTTTAAAATTTAAAAAATGATGGATGTGTGTTTTATGTGCGTTTGTATGTGCTATTAGGTATTAGCAGTAAAGTGGAAAATATGGAACACAGGGTTAAGTATAAAATTTTTATATTCAAGCATGGCTTAAAAAAAACAACAAAATAAATTTCCCCCATTTCTCATTCTATGAGATTTATTAGACTCCCTGAAAGAGCGTTGAGCGTTCATCGCCGGCCAAGTTCGTCAAAACTCTCGAAGCTGCACTTTGCGGAAGGAATTCTTGATCCAAAACGAATACAGTTGTGAAAATAAGGTTGACTATAGTTGATTTTACAAGACCATAAAGTCGAGAGACTATTGCGCGATATTTAATGAAATTCGAATTTGTACTAATCAATTCTTGGAAATACTATGTATCAACATTTTTGATAAAGATCAGTCGTAAAAACTATATCTAGCTTAAAAAAATTAAGTAAAGTCATTAAGAAAACTTTGATTAAAAATTCCAATACTGCGAATAGATAAGAACATTCAACGAAATTCTAACAAAAGGCTATCTAACCAAAACTGTTGTAGAAGCAATAGACAGACGAGTTGCTGAAGCCGATGAACTATCCAATAACAATTAACATCTAATGACGTGTTTCAAACAGATAGATGTGCCTAATTCGAATGATACAAAGCCATTCGTCATGCTCTTCTGCCTCTGCCCTCACTGTGCCCACGCGTTTTAATTTTTATAACGAAATGAACTTCCAATAACAAACGACTATCATTACCGACTCAACTCCAAACTGAGAATAAGGAAACTAACGGTGTTATTCTGTAAACATGCTACACAAAAAAAAAACTTCAATTGTCTTCAACTGTACGCCTACGACTTAAAATATTGAATAAGCCAGGCGAGAAAAAATATAATTAAATAGAATTGTAATTGTGTAATATGCGCTCGCAACGCCATATTCTGAACATCTGTTATTGTCAACACACCTGAGCTCAACTAGGAGTTGTCCGTCTCTATCGATGGGCATTAGTTTGCGTATGTAAAAGGGGGACAGGAGTAGTAAATCAGTTCAGTAGAGATGTGGAAGTGACAAAAAACTCACGCTTCCTGTGTCTTTCGTATCATTTGAAAAAGGAATAATGTTTTGATAGTACAAGTAAAGAAAACAGATGCGGTGCTGTTTAAAAATAAATTAGGTACTCTTAAGTCTTGATAATTTATAACTAAAACCATCAACTTATGAGTAAAATATGTAAATTAGAACTTAAAGTGGTTATTGTGAAATATTTAACTAATTATTTTTTAATCCACAAATTCTAAATGCATATATAATGCATACATAATATATATATATATATATATA
>DWLR01004056.1:0-12607 GCA_018246295.1 Papilio alexanor hazarajatica
TTTTTAAATTAAGTATTACCTAACCAAAATAAATAAAATAAATAACCATTTTATTGCCAGAAAAAAAAACACAAACACAACCCGAAAAAGTGCATAACAAAAAAGAGACAGTTATCTTGAATTACGCCCCTTTTTTCCGTCGACTAATAGATTTAAGGAGCCCGTGAAGAAATTTAAGTTTCAGTTTAATCACTGCCAAAATGTCACCTAAAATCTTAGGACGCTCTTAAAAGATATGGACTCGATATCTGACCTGTTATAGTTAATTGATGGTTCAGATGTAGCATTATTATACAGTTTATTAAATAACTAATCAAATTTTACTTAAATCGCCACATACTTTTAGTGAGACATCCGTCTTTCTTTTTTTTACCCAATATGTGACAGTAAAAAAGAACACATTTTGAAAATCCATATAACCGGTAAGAATATTAATTTTTAAATTTAGCAAATCCTGTTTTTTATTATTTTATGACATCTAGCTACCTAACAAAGCAACATTGTAAAAAAATTTAAAAGTTAATTTTTTGACCCGCTTTGTAATAAACACGCAATCCCATACAACCGAATTGTCCAGCATAAGTAGAACCATGATCAGCCCATTTGCCAATATAGATCGAAAGTCAATTTACATTGGCAATTTCAAAATGTCTATTTTTAACTTTGTGTTATCTTTGAACCATCGTCATTTTATAGAATATCATATACATTAAACTAAAGTTTAATGATATAACTTTTTTATTTATGCACCGATTTAGATGGAATAAAAACTTAATCTAACGATTGAAGCTAATTACTACCCATCGGTGAAAACCACATCCAAATCGGTTAAGCCGTTTCTGAGATTAGCGCGAACATTGTAACAAACAGACAAAAAATTTAAAAATCGTTGTTTTGAGTTCTATAGCATCGGTAAATACCCCTATAATAGTTTTGTTAATTTATTTTCCATGTACAGACACCGATCAGTTACGATTTTATTACTAAAATGTCTATACTAATTAATAAATCATTTAGATAAATCTTATACAATTTTTTTTCTTAATTAGTAATTTTTGGAATGATAAGCAGCATTTGAAATGCAAAAACCAAGACTTTGCAAGTTTCCACACATCATTTTGTTGGTCTACACTAGATGCCTAGTATGGGCATTATAGATATTGTAAATGCAAAACGATTTATGTTCCTATTTGTTGCTACATCTAGTTTAGTTAGAAAATCCTATGAATTTAATATATAGTAATTATTTAATATAAATGTTGTCATTTATTTATTAAATCCATTAAATATTAACAATACATAGATTGTTTGTAGATTGCAGTAATTAAAATAAGTATTATATATCAGGACAATGTACAATAGGAAGCAATCTAAGTGATAAGTTACCTCATTTTAGATTAATATCATATTTATAAAAAAAAAATATACCACAAAATATTCTCATGTCATCTTTATTTTTTTGACATTAATTAATTTTAATTAACCATGTAATTTGTTTAAATACTAATTGAAAATGATGTATAATTAAGTTTAATATATGGCATTTAGTATTATTTAACAGATCTAGTCATTACTTATGATTCAATTTTTAACAAGGTAATGTTGAATAAAACAATGTTTTAATTATTTAACATAATTTACTCATGACTGTAACAATTATTCTAATACATTATATTATTAAAGATGGTGTTTCTATTGTACCTCATTATTCATACTTGTGCTTGATGTCCTTCCACAGTTTCTGAAAATTAAAAGTTATCATTTAGTGAAATTTAATAATAATTATTTTAATAATACAACTTCCTCTTCTTGAAGTGCCTCTCTGAAGGTTGGCAGTTAGTTCAGCACATACAACGGTTGTATTCAATTAAACAAGTCCCTACAGATTACCACAAAATCTCAAAACAGTAATTTTCAAACAATATATCTTCTACCCTCACTTGTGAGCCGAAAATTGAAGCTCACATAAAAAAACATGCATAAAATTAAAGTATCAGGACTTAGCATGACCCAAGAGCCATGTTGGCCATTTTACTTGTTGATATAGTTCTTAATGTAGAACATATGTGTTTAATGTAGGACAACACATTACAATGGGGTATTAATTGGAAGGGTGTGAATCAAATTGGTACAAAACCAGAAAGAGTGGTGTGACAAGGAAGAGGCTACAACAATGGGCAGGCCGATATGATGATAATAAAACAAGTATTTCCAAACACCTTCCAAAATCAATTTGACTAGTGCCTGCCATATTATCCCAGAGAGTTCAGACTACGTCAAAAGAGTGAACCCAGCAACCACTTGGGGTGAGGGGGTGTATGATATAACAAATGGGACAGGGGTCAATTGCAATTAATTCAATATGAATTCTGTCAGTGTTAATTAACTTGTAACACATATTCATAGACTGACCGGTTGGCGCAGTGGCAAAACACTTGCCTTCCGCGCCGCAGGTTGTGGGTTTGATTCCCAACCAAGACAAACATTCGTGTGCATGAACATGTCTGTTTGTCTCGTGTCTGGATGTAAAGATCACCGGAGGACGGGCAGCAGCATCCTTTTCTTAGTACGGTGGAACATACTTCAATCGCCAACCCGCCTGCCAAGTGTGGCGATTATGGCACTTTCCCCTCAATGATGCGATCAATGGGGGAGGCCTATATCCAGCAGTGGACGATCATAGGCTGAGGTGGTGGTGGTGGTGGTGGACATATTCATATGTGTTACAAGTTAATTAACAATAATTACTAATCAATAATTTCCAAAAAGACAATTTTTAAGAATGAAGAAAAGGTGTAAGTCCAAATTAGGATATCTGTTATTATTGCTGGTGATATAACACTTAATATAGGGAAGCTTAAACACATTATTTTGACTTATTTAATTTGAAGGTTAATTTCCACTTCCCTATTAGGCATAGTTAAAATAGCCAAACAAAACTATGTATTCATTTTTACTTTACTACTTTGCATATTTTTTTACTTTGGATTCACTTTTATTTATGCCTATACTTATGAATCTAAATCCATACAAATTACATAACAAAATACGCACCCCTTTGTTGATACTTTCAAAGATACCGACGGAAATGACCTCAAAGGTTCTTTCGAAGAAGAAGGTTCCAACGGCTACAGTCAAAGCGAACGTAGACGTTCGCTTAAAGACACTGCGATTCAATGTCGACCACAGGGACATTTTGATAAAATCTTAATAGAATTTCACGGATAGCGATCGAATGTCAACGTTGAGTGATGGTTGTGGTTGAAGTTAACATTTTCCAAGAGAATCTATAGATTATTAAACGTCAATAACTGACTTTAGGGTTCCAAGTGCAAAATACCTCAAAATAAGTGTGAAAATATACAGGCCTATTGGAATTAAGGATTAAAAAAATCAAACACGTTTATCTTTTTAACAATCTAATGAAATTGTTTTTAATATAGACTTTTTTTAAGTGTCTTAAAAAATAAAACTCTCTTATTCACATATAAATAAGTCAATGCTGCAATTTTTTAATAATGTTTTTTTTTAGTAAGTTATACTGCGAAACTTAGATTAAAATGTTTTAATAGTATTCACAACTCGACAGAACGCCATATATTATCCACAATGCCTTGATGTCGCCACCACCAAGATCACAACGCGGCTGTCCGAGGCAGAGAAGTTCGCCTAGGACAGCCGCGTTTCCTAACTAATACGACTAAGAGTCCTTGAAGAAAAGAATGTACTCCTTCCTAAAAGGCCAGCAACGCATCTGCGGTTCCTTTGGTGTTGCGGTCATTCATGGGCGGCGGTGATCACTGCGTGACTCGTTTGCCCTTTTTTCTATTAAAAAAATATGTTTCTAAAAACTCACTTGCAAACTTAATTCTTTCTGTTGCAGCATAACAGCTCTTAATAAGTTTCAACATGAATGAACTTACACATTTTATGTGAAATGTTAAAGAAGAAGAAACAATTTATTTTGTAGATTGGGTTCACATGCCAAAGAATACATACTCTAAGACTGAGAAGTCATACCTTTACATATGGACCAAAAAGCAACTAAAGCAATACTATCTTCTTTTACAAATGAAGCAACAATCGGGCTTCTCCACCGCAGGAGTAAATTAGGTTGTTTAATGCAGTCTATAGACACAATAAAAAAGAGGAAAACCTCTAACAAACATCAAACTGTTAACTTCTTAAAAAAAATTTTTAAGAAGTTAACAAATGACATATCTCAATAGATATGTCATATCACAAATGACATATCTATTGAGATATGTCATTAAATAAAATATAAAAATAGAAAAAGTAGTTAAAAACACAATGGAAACATGCCAAAAATGTATTTTTGTTAAGGTTTGTAAATTCTAGGAAGATGAGGAATTTGAAAAATAATAAAATAGACAAATAAAAATACTTAGTTTATTTTGGGCAAAATATATCATCTATGTACATTTCAAAATGCTGGTATGAACAATATTTCTTAAAAAATAATGAGTACTGAAATGAAACGAACAATAACACTGTGCACTATAACACCAACTTTTTATACCAATATACTCAAATTAAACAGATCTGTGGCCCCATATTTGTGTAACTTGTAATGCAAAAATAAAATTTTCAAGACACTTTCTTTTTAGTTCAAATGTCAAAGCAAGATAATTTGTAATTATGTACAAACATAAACGGCCAAACATATTGTACAAATAACGTACGGAATGATACAATAGAGAAAAAAATTATATGTAAATTACACCATCTACTTATATTTTATTAAAAAAAACTATTTAGGGTTTACCTAAATTAATCTAAATGTTGCTATTGTCTTAAAAACATGTCATGTGTTGAACAATTTCATTATTAAATTACAATATAATGGTTTTCGAATTTGCAAATGTAGAATAAATGATGTACCTCCACACTGAGCAAAACATTTTGTTCAACCAGTACTATTTCACTTGACATTTATAAAAATAATTTTTAATTTTGATTACATATATTAAAAAATTTAAGGTGACATATTGACACAAAACGGTCTTTCATACTTTGTGATCTCTATTGAAAATAATAATAAATAATTTGGACTCATATGACACTTGTTACAAAAATAATACTTTAAAAATTACTATCAATTAATGTGAAGGGACCGCTTCATAATAAGGACCATACACACATCGCTTGAATAATATCAAATTAATAATAACATTTTATAATTAAATTAATGGTATACATATTCTTTATTTTCTATCTCATACACACTCCACAGTACATATTTTTTAAGAGTACAAGTAAATACATACATTATTAATCAACACTGTTATATATTTTGGAGTTGTTTCATAGTCGATTGCTCTTAAAATTTGAGATTGTTCAACCCAGCACATAGGACTAACACTCACAACTACAGTAAATAACTGCATTGTGGTGGTCACAGTAATTATAGATAGAACATTGACAAGGCTACATCCAATAAAACTAACACCTCCACAATTACATTTTATAGAGATCAACTTGTATACTGTTATAGAAACTGCACTAGGATTTCATAAGTTCTTTTATATTTGGGGATACCATAATACATGTTTGTATCTTGCAGCGACAACTTAGAATGTTACAATTATGGTAAACTCTCTCGGCCAAGGTACCTTAGTGTCCTGCTAGGGTTGTGCAACGTGTCTCAACATTTGAGCATTGTGTAAGCGACATCCCTTGCGTAGTGCTATTGCATACAATCACTGACAGCACTTCTTCACATTCTTGGTTTTGGTTCCTTTTATATTGACTATGTCATTTGCTGTTACATTTTGTCTCTCCTTCATTTCTAATTTTGATCTGAGTACCTGTTTGAATTAAATAGCTTATGTGTATTATACAAACAACTGATAATTTTTACATATACTTTACATTTTACTGATCTCTGCACAGGTTGACCAAGTGCCAAGCACAGCAACAATTAAAGTAAAATGGTGACAAAACTGAGATGACAAGTAAGGATGATTTCTGACTCCCTACCCCCATGCAAGGGTATATAAGATTACCCGAACACCCTTCTCTCTTATGTTACTCTACTTATCTTAATCTCATTTTTCAGAATAATAAAGTTTTGTTAGAAAAAGATTATTTACACTAAAAAAATTATGTAAATAATTTTATTTTTATTTTTCATGGGATAATTTAGGCTACTCGTATATTGCTACATTTTAGATATACATAGGATAACCATTTTATTATTATTAAACAACAGTCTAATCTTTAGAAAAACATTATTTTAAACAAAAGTATGTTATTAAATAATCTTAAAGCAAACATAAACAATTTACATTCTAATAATACTTTATCATCATCAGCCTATAGCAGTCTACTGCTGGACATAGGCCTTCCCCAATGCCTTCCTCTCTATGCGAACCTCAAATAATACTTAATAATGGAACAACTAGTTTTTAATTTTAAAAATAAAAAAAACTAATTATTATTATCATAGAAAATAAATTGCACAACAGAAAATCAAAGATTCTTTTACATATTTACTTTAATTATTATTTATAACATTTACAATGGATAAAAATGGTCAGAATTAATATTTTGATTATTTGAAATTATATATTAATATTTTTAATAAACAATAAAAAATTGTAAAATAAGGAATGAAGTACATTTTAGAAAGAAAACTATAGCATCACAGCATCCAAAATGCAACTAGATTTATTATTAAATTTCCTGATTTATTTTCCTCTAAAAAAAATTAAATTTCGACTTACAAAATATTAGGTAGAGATTTTACTCCATCTCAGGACCCTAACTAAATTAATTAATGGCCCCTAAAGGCACAGTCTTATGTTAGGTTTATGTTTTATTTTTTAAATTAACTAATGTTTATTACTCACCATTTTTGTGATAGTAAGGAACATTTCCTCCACATTGATATTTTCTTTAGCACTAGTTTCAAACAATGGGATGTTCATTTGGTTAGCAAACCTTTGGGCATCCTCTGTAACCACCACTTTCCTTGATGGACAATCATTCTTGTTACCAACTGGAAATAACATAATTATTATTCAATATAAAAATCAATTTTTGTATGTTTGAGATGAAAATTTGGTAATGTATTCCGAGAACACTCATGTCAGTTTTTGGCCCAAGAAATATATACCTATCAAAAAGTATTTCCCTTTTTTAGGTATAATTGGCTCTTCTTTCTTTCTTTGATGTTAGTGTAATATTTGACTTTTAGATCTTTTTTCATATGTGGCAATGAAATGCATTGGTTCCAGTTAGTATTAAAAACAATAAAGTTATAGTGTTAGGGGTTGACCTTTGTAGTCATTATGTGAGATAACAAGAACAATGGAGATAATGATAAAGTAGGTTGGTAATTTATCAAATAATATTTATCAGAATTTTTCATTGAACAAAGTCACACAATGAGCAGTGGTATTTATATTGGTGGTTAAGTAATAGTCCTAACAATAACCATATGATGTAATAGAAAACCTGTCCCAACAATATGCTATACTTAATAATGAAACTGCTAAATTGTGATCTCTCGCTCTAACATAATCCTGCGTAGAACTTCATTCATCATAGACAATACCAAAGGATAACAGAGAAAACAAAGTTTTATGTCATAAAATTTGTAAATTAAGTCCAAATCCCCCAATCTTATTTAATTCAGTACACAACTGGAAGGACAAAACAAAACATTACATTTCCATGAGTAAATTGAATGAAAGCCACTCACCTAGAACTTTGTTTACGACATCACAATTTTGCTCAATCTCATGAAGCCACCTCTTTACATTGGCAAAGGACTCCCCGTTTGTAACATCGTACACAACGATGACGCCGTGAGTACCTCTGTAGTACGTGCTCGTAATCGTTCTGAACCTTTCCTGGCCTGCTGTATCCCATATTTGAAGCTTCACTCTTTCACCGTTTATCTCTAAAGTTCTTATTTTGAAATCAACACCTATAGTCGTAATGTAACTACCGGAGAATGTGTTGTCAGCAAATCGCAGGAGAAGACAGCTTTTACCAACACCTGTAATACGGTAACATTCAATATTTAGCACAGAATGACGTTAGGAAATAATAACACCACTTGCGATCACAGGCCTCGCCCACTCACCACTGTCACCGATAATCAGCAGTTTGAAAAGGTGATCAAATTCACGTGCCATTGCTTGCGATTTACGTTAACACTTTTCTAATTGGTCATGTGTTTATTGCTAATTTCTTTAATCGTTTATCAACTTTAAGTATAGAAATATTGAATAAACGCATGCCGTAAAACGTTACGCTTGCGTCACTTTACAAAACGTCCGCCATTATTGTCTTGTCTTTTTACGTTCCTTTTCTGATTTAGTTGTAACAGATTAAAAAAATTGTCTTTCATTTTCCGGCAACTACAATTCAATTTAGTTACAGTTTGAAATGCGATTAAAGTTCTTTTCAATCTTTTCTTTTTCAGTTACAATATTTTACATTCTACAATGCCAATACAATTATATAGCTTTTATTTAATTAAACGTTAAATATTTAAAGTTGATTTGTAGTTCTAACGAAAACTATATGACATTTTGTCAAAGCATAGTAAATTAGTAAATAAATGTGTCATTGTCTAACTTGACTGATAAATAAAGTGTAGGTGTGGTATTGGTATACGAGAATTTATTGCAATAATTTGCAACAATGTCGGCTACGTTAAAACCTTATTTAACTGCCGTACGACATACGTTAACTTCAGCTATGTGTCTAGAACATTTTTCATCGCAAGTTGTTGAAAGGTACAACAAGCCTGAAGTCGAAGTACGTACAAGCGAAGAACTCTTATTAAATCCGGTGATAATATCACGGAATGCTAATGAGAAAGTGTTAATTGAGTCATCAATAAATTCCATAAGAGTGAGCATTATGATCAAACAAGCAGATGAAATAGAGAAAATTTTGTGTAAAAAGTTTATGCGGTTCATGATGATGCGAGCGGAAAACTTTATCGTTCTTCGCCGGAAACCGGTGGACGGGTATCATATCAGCTTCCTAATCACAAACTTCCATACAGAACAAATGTATAAACATAAACTGGTCGACTTTGTCATATATTTTATGGAGGAGATTGATAAAGAGATTAGTGAAATGAAGCTTGCTGTTAATGCTCGGGCTAGAATTTGTTCAGAAGAATTTTTAAAAAGGTTTTAAGTGTTCTCTAAGCTTAGCTACTATGGAAGTGACTTTTCTGTATTGTTTCACAACTAACAAGATATCACATGATGTATTTCTTTTAAAACAGTAATTAGTATCTTTCTAAAACGAAAGTTATTGTTTTGTTTAAACTATTTCAACCATGGCTCTTCTAATGTATACTATTTACTTGATGATGTGCTACTTAAAAATAAAAGATATTTGAATTATTAAGAACACATTCAATTTAGTTAAACATTAACACTTATTGTTAGAAAATCATTATATTGCCAAATAACCTTTTAATTTTATATACATTTCCAAGAAAATTAACATATAATAGTTGTGCATAGATATATGGCAAAATTTTAATGTAAGCATTTAATTATTTTATAGCTAAAATAATAAACTTTATCTATTTCTATATTTTGTTTTTATGGATATCAAAATACATAGAAAAAAGAGGTTTCGTGTTTTCTTTACTATCGAAATGGATATCCATGCACTGAGTTAATTATTGATGTCAGTGTGTGAAATTTTGCAAATAACATATTTGGTAGATATATTAATATTTGTTATATTTTTTATTTAATATACTTTTACCACCATACTCATTCAGTGCATTCTGGCTACCATAAGCAGATCATCATACATCTTGAGGGAAGCCTCCCTCTACCTTTGTTGAGCTCAACCTGTATGTGGCCATCATTCAAGAATTCTCAGGGCCATTAGCCATCCATTCTACTGCACAATGGCCCATTGCCACTTAAGGTTTGCAATTCTTTGGGCAATGTTGGTATTAATTATTAATTAAGTGTTCCAAAGAACTGTTTGGAACAATCCCTGCCGCTGGGATTCGTTACCGCACAACACGACAGAGCTCCAGCTACCATCCTTAGGGGCCTTCAAGCAGAGAGTCTACTTCCTCCTTAAAGGCCGGCAACGCATCTGCAGTTTCTCTAGTGTTGCGGATGTCCTTGGGCGTCGGTTCACTTAATGTTAGGTGACCCGCTGCTCGTTTGCCTCCCTTATTCTATATAAAAAATATATATATTTCTATTTTTGCTGTGGATCACATAATTTTTTATGCAATCTCATAGAGAGATTTATTTCTATTATCATATTGTTAGTGGAGTAAAAGTAAAAACAAATTAGTTTGCTTTGTTTACATTTTATTATAATAGATAAAAGGAACAAAAAATATTTTTAGGATGTACATTAATAAAATAGGAAAGTTAAATAAAATTGTGTGTTGTACACAATTTTATTTATTCACAGTAAATTTTCTAATCAAATTATATTAACTGAGAAATATGGAATAAGCACTGAACACTGAATTGATAATAATAATTTTATATGGTCCAATGGAAACTACATTTATAAAATCGGAAAACAATGAGGGTAAGGGCCACTTAATTATCATTGATACTTAATTCTTGGACTTAGCAGTGCGTAGAGTAAAACCTTCTCCTTTGAATGCCTGGAAGGGTTCTGCAGGTGCCTCTTCTTTGGCACTGGGTGGTCGAGAATTTCTTATAAATCTTAAAGTACCTACAGTCCACTCATAGTCAGGAATTCCACGCACATATGGCTGCAAAGCACAAACAGAACATTAAAATGTAAATAAGAAGAATCAAAATACAATTTTTTTTGTGGATGTGGACTTCCAATTTCTTAAAAGACAGTATGGTCTATTAAGAAATTTCACTTTATTATTAATTTTATGCATGGAAAGGAATTAATCGATTAATATAATAAATTTAAATTTGATCTATAATTATTTTGGATTAAATTGATTATTAAAAAAAATATATACATAATTATGACTGAAAGCAGAGTTAACTTTAGAGTAGCTTGTGCTACATTAAAGACCCTCCAATCCTTTATTTATAGTATGAGTTCATGAATATAGCACAGGAATGGTTGGAATGAAATTTCGGTAAAGTGTTCTATCTCAAAAATTACATAGGTAGTGTGTGACAGAGAAAATGCTGTACGACGCCGAAATTTCTTTTCATAGCTTAATGTGCAATATTTATTGTCCCTTAATTTTTGACATTTTCAAGCCTATGAAGTTCATTAATTATACTAAAGTGATGGTCCTTAGGTAACAAAATACCTTAATGGTCACTGTATTTATTTTTAATAGTTAGGCATCATGTCAACTAACTTTATCTTAGCCCATTGATTATAATCAAAATTATTAAGGTACACTCACCTGTCTCGCCTGCGCACTCTGGGGCTCTGATTCACTTTCACTTGTAAGCTTCTTCTTCTTGCCGTCAAGTCTATTGCCTTCACCCCTGAAAGCGACAAAGCCAGTGGGTTCTGGCATGATCACAGCTGGGTCCTCATCCATACTTGCCCCTGAACTACCGCCTGCGCTTTTTGGGATGTGTTCCTCTTCTTTGTAACCAACTGGAGGGGCAAACTCGACCTTACAAAATAAGTATAAGATTTTTACTGATGAAAAAACATACATTTATTTATAGAAAATACCCATTAATAAAGACCCCACTACAAAGAAAATATTGATTGGAAATATTATAGAAATATTGAAATGTAATGAAGTAAACATTTTCTATAAATGCTTAGCAACTGGGCGATTGAGTCTTGCTCTATGTTGTAATTTGTAAGATGTGATTGAAACATCAGTAGTAGATGCATCTAGGTGGCATCTAACAAGATTTTGAGGTACCAGTAATTATATTATGCTATGCTGTAATGGAAAGCTATATAACATTAGCAACCTTTTAGTTTAAAAAAAAAATTATAAATGGCATTAGTGTAAAATTGGAAAAATTCAAAATAATCTATACAAGGCACATAATATACTTAACAATAATAATACTAAGCACTACAGTAATACTACAATTTTTTTTAAAATGTAACATAATAAGGGAAGGACAACTTACATTCATATCACATTCAATAATTATCACAGCATTGCCCGGTTTTGTTTCTAAAACGCATAATTCATACACTTTAGAGTTGTACTTTATGGCAATCACATCACCTGTTGTTAGGCACGAGAAGTTTCTCAGGCAGTTTTCTAGAACTGAAATCAAACAACTTTTTTAATAATCTCTCTGAGATCAGCAAGACAAGTCAAAGAATGGGACTGAATCACTCTTCTATGATAGGTCGCACTTGACTTTGATCTGAGAAAATATATTGAAACAAAGTCTTTTTATATGCAAGGCAAAGCATGTTTTATCTGATCTAATATTATAAAAAGATAGTATTTGGTTGTTTGTTTGTTCTGGATAAACTCCATAAACCATTTAATTGATTTTAATTTTTTTCTCATATACAGTCTTTCTATCAATGAGTAACCTTGCCTAAGCTATATATATATATATATATATGACTGAAAGCAGAGTTAACTTTAGAGTAGCTTGTGCTACATTAAAGACCCTCCAATCCTTTATTTATAGTATGA
>DWLR01004057.1:0-12605 GCA_018246295.1 Papilio alexanor hazarajatica
ACGCAGATTTAAAATATTTTGCAAATTATAACCTGTGTACAAAGTGGTCTCAAACTTTTGGCCGGCAGTGTACATACTTCTAATCCATATTTCATAATTAATCCATATATTAGTAATGAATACCATCAGAAAAACGTCAGATTAAATTAAAACTGCATATTTATCATATGACTGACCGGTTGGCGCAGTGGCAAGACACTTGCCTTTCGCGCCGCAGGTCGTGGGTTCGATTCCCACCAAAGACAAACATTTGTGTGCTTGAACATGTCTGTTTGTCTTGTGTCTGGATGTAAAGACCACCGGAGGATGGGCAGCAGTGTCCTTTTCTTGTACGGTGGAACATACTGCGATCGCCAACCCGCCTGCCAAGCGTGGCGATTATGGCACATTTACCCCAGTGATGTTATCAATGGAGGAGGCCTATGTATGTCCAGCAGTGGACGATCATAGGCTGAGGTGGAGGTGGATATTTATCAAGATAGCAGTGACAATACATTTTTCATAACTTAGTTTTTAGCAAGAATGATCATTTACTTCGACGAGTGTTTTTGATTTTGATTGATTTCGAGTTGTGTGTTATGTTAGCATGTTATTTTAGTTTTTTAAGTATTAATTATGTATAATTTTCCTCAGGTGGATTAACATGGAAGGATAAAAATATATAATAACATGTGTTAATCGTTCGTGAAAACCCCGAGAGATATTTTATAACATTAAAAGTAGCGATAGCTTAATGAGGTTTTAATGATGTAGATAGACTAGGTAAAAAAGTGAAGTAGGTAATATTCGTTTTTTATATAAGAGAGAAAGGGATATTTTTATACATATATGATGCTAATGAGGAAGATGTTTATCAAATTTTATACCTATATTCACCACATGATAATTATTATATTAATAAATAAATTAGTTATTAAGGAAAAACAATTGTGAAATAACATAGTGGCAGAGGTGCCCATTTACTAAAGAATTATTTTATAATAAAATTATAATATAATTAATAGATATTCTATTAATTATATTAATAAGTATATTTGCATATGCGTATAGATGTATGGCTATGGAAGCGAAAAAGGTGCGTCAGTAACGTGTCAAATGGAGATCCGTAAGTGTTTTAATAATTCTTTCATCATTAGAAAGTTACATCTTGAAATTCATCCGGGCAGTGCCGGGGCGATTTGCCAGTACGTCTAAGTTTGAATGTTTGAAATAATGAAGACGAATAAAGTCAAATTGGTGGTTATCCAACTCTGCTCCCTTATTTTGTGAAGCAACATGATGTTTAATATTAGATCTATAAAGCGCCGAGATGTGCTGACGGGGATTTTTAGGCAGCGATTTTTTTATTATTCTACAATTTTGAGAAACTTTTCTATATTACTCGTAGATTATAAAAGATTTACAATGATATTAGATTTTAGTAAATTCTCAGTACTTTAGAACACAACTTGATTTTTAATGTCTTATTAATATAGGATGGAATGATGGGATGACAGGATTGTCAAGAATCTGCTACGAGGTAGTTACGCAGTGTAGGTACGCCCCACAAAATGAAACCGATGAGGAATAGATGAAGGCTACAAAGTATCAATCTTTGTCAAGTTCTTAGGCGAGAACTACATTTGCCGAGCGATGGACGCCTTTTGGAAGATGTTGAATCAAAAGCTTTGAATATATACAGACATAAATTTTAACTCAGAATACTCAGCTTCCCTTTTTATGTTAGTTTCTGAAATTGGTAGAATACATGCTTTTTTTCTCCCAAGAAATCACGAAATATTAAGCTGCGTGTTAACATTATTTTCGTACGTGATTTAATTCGAAAGCAAGTGGTTATGTGCTCAGCTGTCGCAATTATTCACCATACATACCTTATGTTTATTCTACGACTGACCGGTTGGCGCAGTGGTAAAATACTTGCTTTTCACGCCGCAGGTCGTGGGTTCGATTCCCACACAGGACAAACATTTGCGTGCATTTGTTTGTCTTGTATCTGGATGTAAATACCACAGGAGGACGGGCAGCAGTATCCTTTTCTTATTATGGTAGAACATACTGCAATCGCCAACCCGCCTGAGAAGCGTGGTGATTATGATACTTTTCACTCCAATGATGCGATTAATGGAGGAGGCCTATGTTCAGCAATGGACGATCATAGGCTGAGGTGCTTATTGTACGGATGTTTACTTTTTAACTTAAAATAATATTATATTATTGGAACACTTTAATAATATTCATTCACTTAACAATTTACAAGCTTGTGCTAGGATATGGTTCACGAAAATAGTTGAATGGCGGTTTCGACACCACGACTCCATGATCGCTACTCCACACTCTTAGCTTTAGGCTATTGAAGAATCTATTCACTTTTACGTTTTTACATAAAGATTAATAAAATCGGTCGACGGTGAGATTGGTATAAGTAATGGTAAGAGATTTATACTGCCACAGTAAGATAATATAAATTCTGTTAACAGTTTTAGTTAACAGTGTACTTGCAATCGAAGTTATTAAATTTTTACTTTGAGTTTTTCGAATTTCAATAAAAATTTCTCCGTGTGACTCATGTAACAAATCTGTGTGACGAATATCCTATCGTTAAGCTTTAATAAATCCCGCATCAAAGAGCTCTATAATTGGTTATACGAAATTGAAATCGGTTCAGTAAAGTTTAAACGAACAGATATTTTTTTTCTAGGATAAAACTTTTTTCAAAAGAATGCAGTCTCACTAAAGAATGAATTGGATTTAACGAAGGATAATTAAATGGAAATGAGACCGCTCGTTAGTACTGAATTTTATTTCGTTCGAATACTTTCACTGCAGCCACTAATTAAATAAGAGACTCGCTTATTTAATTAATGGGGATGAGTCTGTCATGCAGGTGGCAGAAGCAGATACTGTGGTAGCAGATATCTGCCAACAAGCAGTTATACCAAATCATTGATTAAATAACTTAATATCCCAAATTTCCTTGTAGACGTATGAACGAACAAACGGTACGAATCCGTGAGACGAACCGGATATGTAACTATTGATAAAACATGTTATTTATTAGTTCTGGAAATTTATGGTTCTGTATATGTAGGTAAACGTTAAAGAAGCGGTTAATGTATACCAGTAACTTCGTAATAACTGTTTTCCCTTCTAAGTCATTAGGATTAGTGCCACTATCTCCTGAATTACGAGTCAAGCGACTAGTCAAATAGATTTTTTCCAATGACAAATTTATCTAACAAGGAGGCGGCAGGGGTGTGGGGTCCTCAAATTGAACAGAGTAAGATGTATAAAAGTTCAAAAGAAATTATTTATAACGATTTATTAAATTTTTATACAAAAATTTTCATACTTTTGGAACTTTTTCTCGGCAATGGCTAAGTAGTGCGTTCTAGGGTTTGAGTATATGAATACACTCACTAAGTGCTAGTTACACGCGGAACCTCCGTTTGATTTGAGGACCCCACACCCTTGCCGTCTCCTTGTAAGTTCTTTATTGCATTTGTTAGAGAGTTACAGCAATAATAATAAAGCTGAAGTAATAAAAACCTGAACTTGTTAACAGAGAAAAGTATTTAAACTAAATCTTCTAAATCTCTCATTTAAAAAGCTCAGGGTATTTAGTATAAACGTAATTTCTACCATTATGCTAGTCCAGTAAGTCATTAAAATTTTTATTATAACAACTACGAATGTAATTGCTAGCTTAAGAATAGTATTAAGCTTACATTTATTATAATTTTTATGCGAGAAAGAAGCAAGCGAACAAGATATCGATTTGTTACTGAGTTTTACAGCGGAAAAGTCCGCATAAACATCTGTTGCTCTGTCGGTAAAATACCACGACTTCACAGAAGACAAACGTGAGAGTACTCTGCGTTTCGTCTAAACAGTGGTTCAGACGAAACGCAGAGTACGCAGAGTCTCATGTCGCCTGAAGAGTGCCTCAGACGACATGAGACTCTGCGTACTCTGCGTTGATGGGATGAGGACTAAAACTAGTTAAAATTATTACTAATTTTAATCCTCATACCCTTTCCACTCTTTTGCAATAAGGAAAGGGTTGGAAGGAAAAGAGGATTGGCAGCGAAGGGGATGGATTCGAGAAGGAAATGACAGTTTTTCTGTCTATCTCCTCCTGTGTCTAATAGTGGTAGGCAACGTATCTGCAACTCGCAAATGTTTGTTGCAGATTTGATGGGTAGCGGTTACTTAGGTGACCGCTTGCTCGTTTGCCACCTTCTTATACAAAAAGTGACTGTAGCTAAGTGTAGTTTACTGTAGTGAAGTGACTGTATAAACAATCACGTCTACCAGAAAAGTTGCAGTCATATATTCCTAAGAAAAGGATTCTTTCTGGATGTTGCTATTTTGTTGTGTTTGGAGCCATGGAGTAAGTGCTTTCACTGTTCTTTCTCTTTTGTGGCAGTCCCTTAAAAGAAAAGAATGCTTGTGGTAATTAGTCCTTTAATTCGTTAAAGCGAAGGAATGAATTATTTTTCAACATTTCCAAATGCTTTTAATCGTAATACAGGTCTCAAATGTATTGCGACACTGCTGTGTAACCTCGTAATATGAAGTGAAATATACGAAATTACTTCACCACTGAAAGTTGCATGTACATAGAGCCCTTGGGAATGCGCAACGTTTTCAATAAAGCGACTTCACGGAAATATGAAAATTGTCGAAATTATTTTTCTACTTTCTTACTTCATTTAATTTGTTACTTAATATTTCAGCGACAACAATACATTTACGAGTGTATATTTACGATAGTAAACGTAGTTGTTTGTAGCTATGTTTGACTGGGTACTACTAGAAAATATCGACGTAGAGGTTTTCTTACATCTGCGTTTATCTACTTTATTTTTTTAATATCCAAAGGCAAATAAGCGATAAAATTCTTGTTGTTGGATCTCTGAATTAATAGGTATAGTATGGAAGAAATAATATTATAAAAATAGTAACAAATTTAAGTCGATTTTTGATTTATGAATCGAATCAAAGACGTTACATACTACGGATACCTAATCAGGGACCCGAAAGTCACATAAAAGTCATGAATTGGTGACTTCGTAAAATGCCGTATAATCCCATAGTCAAGTGGTACGAATTTAAAATTGTAATTGCGTGTTTGTTATTTAAAAGTTGTTAGTATGTGCTGTAAAATCGTGTTAAACCACTTTAACGTTAGATAAGCAATACACTAAATTCTTTCATATGCACTTAACACTACGAAAATGAAATTCATTTTGAAAGTCGAATTTGAACCGAACACGGCATCTAGATGTATGTAAATCTATAGTTTTAACAGTGTTTCAGTGTACCTGCTTTGTATGCAAGATCACGTTAAAAATTCATCAATTTGTTAGCACTGCTCGACAGATAGTTATGCATCAGCATTATTTATTACTTACAAGTTTCATTTGCGCCCTTATTTCTTTAAAGAGATGTAGATGTTTTCTTGTTCCAAAAAAAAAATACTGTCATTAGAAGTTGAAGCAATATTGTCGTCACAAGGGAACACACAGTAAACAGAACGGTGAAAGTTCGTGAGCAAGCGGTGCGCGTATCTAATTTCCGACTGATTAGAATAACAGAGAGCAGTCGAGCCATCGCTGTGATCGTTATTGTTCGCCGTGTTTGGATAGACGTACAATATTACTAACAGTGATATAACTCTAGGGACTTCACAATTTACTTCAATAATAATCACAGATTTAACTAGTAGAATAAATTTTCACCGCCTCCGCTAGTAATTCGCTAATAATGAAAAACAATAAATCTTCACCCATGTCATTCGAACTGAAATTTCAAGATTAAAAAAAGGAATGAAAATCCCGCCGCAACGCACCCAAGTTCTAATATAAATCATTGAGGATGCAAGCTTTTGCACCTGTGAGATGTCAACAGTTGTTTGATAATAGTCTTTTAAATCCTAGTTTTAGAATTTCGATTCGGATTCATGGATGATGAATTACCGTTTTACATTACTTGACACTGGTAGTGGATGCGGTGTGGTGTCGCATAATGCGACTTCTCACTAAGACGTCTAATTAAAATTGATGGATTGGGTGAAAGCTGATATAATTAAGAAAGGAATGATTGCTGAAATGATCTGTCCCTTTAGTTTCGTTGTAAAGTTACACTACAATACACACAAAGGTACACTACAATAAAAAAAAAATCTGGGTTGCCTGGTAGAAATCGCTCATAGCGATAAGGACGCCCTTGCCCACATTTAGATATAAGTCTTAGAATTAGTCAATTATTGTAACCCTGTTATGTGAGCAATAAAGAGTTTATAAATAAATAAAATAAATAAAAATCGAGTCGCCAATAATAAAAATTACATTTATCTACGTAAGAGTACGTTTACGAATAATAAAGTTATAAACTTTTATACATTTTGCGAGCATGAAGTCACGGGAACATAAAGTAACTATTATGATATTTTTTGTGCGTCAATCATGTAAAAACTATATCGAACCTATTGGTAAAAGACTACGATCAATCGACGCGAAATCGTCTATAAATCTTTAAACGCAATATTTTTTTGATTCCATTGACGGGGAAGGGGAAGACCATTTTTTTAGCTTTTTTTTTGTATAGTCATATGTAAGTTTTATTATAAAATCTCTCAGTAGAATCGTATTTGCATTTAACCTTTTATTTTTGTTTTAAGTATAAGATAGCCTTGTTAGGAGTGTTAGGAGTGATCGTGAAATAATCTAACAACCTTAACAAATATATTTGCTCAGGTTGTTAGATTATTTCACGATCACTCCTACACTGTAGTGTAGATTCAAACTACCAGAATAGCAGTAACTGTAAAACCAAGTAAAATAGTTCTGTTAACCCATTATTTTAATCATTGCTTAAAAGCTCTTCTTCACAACAAATTTAACATACACAGAGCTAGTTATTAATAAATGTTAACAATGACATTCAATGGTTGAATGTAAGGGCTCCCTGTGGTCCCTATGGCATGCGTTAACAGAAGTCTCCCGCACGCCGAATGCGAGCTCTATCGACTAATGAAAATGAGTCCTAATGGTAAAAGAATAAGGCAGAGTAAATTTTCGAAGGTCAAGACAAATATGGTATCTGGGATAGAATAATAATGCCGGCCGTGAAATCTGAGGCTCGTTACAAGATACGCAGTTTGAATATAAAATCTGTTAAAATGATAATAATTAATTATCAATGATGATTGTCGCCTAGCCCAGGTGACCCAATGTAAAAATTTCACAAATAAAATATTTTGATTTTTCAATCAAATTAATGATGCAAGAGGCAAGTTATGAATATACGCCATGAGTAAATTTATTTATAGAGAACGTTGGGTTAAATTTAATTTCATCCGACAAGGTTGTTGAAACTGTATCGTACTGTGTCTCTTGATAAAATATCAAAAATTTTGTCTAAGTACTTTAAAGTGTTTTTAACTGAAAAAGAACTCTTTTCAAGAAGGTTTAATTAATGGAAATACGGAAGGTACTTTCATTAATTCCTAGTTTATAGCATTTGCTTTTCGGATCTTAAATGATATAAATAATTGATTACCTCAGTTTATGGTCGACTTTATTGTTATTGTAAAGCGTTCGGTGGAGATAAAATTTTATGGTGCGTTGCATTCTCCTGATTATGGTCGTAGTAGTCTAAACTTGGATTATGTTTTATAAACATTATAACAAATAATTTATAGGTGTATTAGGTGAGGTATATTATACCATATTTCGATTCTAACTAATCTTAAACGCTTGTGCTATCCGTTCACAGATAAGACTATCAGGATAATGGTAGTCGATTTTAAACTATATTTACATATTTCATTTTAATATATTTATTATTTAAATTCAAATGTAATATTTAAATTCACTCTCAATAAATACTCGAGTTTCATAGCGCAGTGTCATGTCACATCCTAGTAAGAGCTCTTATCTTTTCAATTGTATTGGATTATTATGTTCTATGTTTTTGATTTTGTTCTATGTTATGAATTGTTTAAAAACTACAATCTTGTGAATCTAGAATCAAGATGTAAACAACTTGAAGTAATGTTGATGTATAATCTTTTTCATAACAGGTTTGACTGTTCACTCATAATAAATAAAAAATTTTTAGAGTACCATCTGAGACGCACTGTCGTAAACCGTGTCAACTTTTTGCGACAACTTGTTGTCGTACGAATGTCTGAAAACGTTTCCCACTGTATCGAAAGGTTCAAGAGTATAATACAACTTTCACTAACGCAGATATCGTGTCAAATAGCCCTAGTAAATTTATGAAACAAATTATTAATGTATTGAATATTAAAATATTGCTTTTAAGTTATAATTAATTTGTTTGTATTTATATTAACCATCAAATTTTGTGTATACGAGTTTGCGTGACATGTGTGAATATATCTAAATTGTGGTAAACGGTATTGGTTACTTACTTTTATGTAATTATTTAAAGTCACAAATGTATTTGTGATGCTGTTTGTTAACCCTAATAAACTGAAAAAAAAGTTTATTCTAAAGTGTGAGAGAAAATAAATGAATTTATTCTTTATAATTAATTCTAAAGTATAAATTTAGCTGTTTTTAGTTTTTAACGTAAACATTGTCCTTTACATCTAATAATTTCGTCATCTTTTTAGAGCACTGCTAAAACTAGTAAAATGTGCATAGTTTTTGTATAACGTCGCATATGCAGTATAGTTGAAAATATAACATTTTGCGCAACGTGTCTAACTGCCACACTCAGAGATATTTCATTAAATTATTCTTACTGCCTTACTCAGTGTCGTTTAATGGTTACATAAGTAGTGCCTTAGTGCAGATATTAAAATGTTAACTCTCAGAGTCCACAACAAAAACTTCAAAATTAAAGCTTCTTGACATTTGAAAATTAGGTAATCAGAAACCCGCGCTTTATTATTTAATGTTTGTTTTTGACATTTTTTACATTTGACATTTATTTTAGTTTTTATCATGACGCAGCCTCTTCCCATTGGTTAATGATTTTAGAGAGTGCAATGCGCATGCGTGTTTGAAATTGATGCGATGCCGCAAAATTATGGTGCTATTTGTTTAAATAATTATATAAAGAACAGCTGTATCTTTTAAATTATCCGGTTAATGCATATTTGATGGTAAATTATAATATTAAGGTGTTTACGAAAAAAAAAATATATATTTTAATTCTTTTATGTATGGTTACACCAAGCTAATAAAAATATCAATAATTATATGCATTTTGACATTGCGGCGCCCTACGGTGACGTAAATCTGTCATTAACTACGAATGAACCCTACAATTATGTCATATGTTATTATAATTTAATGACAATTGTTATGAATTATTTAAGAATAATTTAATAAACATCTCTGAGTGTAGCAACTGGGGACTGCTAATGTAACCATTAAACGAATCTATGTGTGGTTGTAAAAGTCATTGCTAGCTAGCATTAACTAGGGGATGGTGTCTTGTAACTTAACTATGTGTTAACAGAATTATACTGCTTCTAAACATGTTTGTATATCGTGGTAAACAAAGTGCTTAAAGCTTTATTAAAACATTAAAATGTATTAAAACATTAAAATTAAAATGAATACTATGGTATCAACAAAAACATTGAATGTGCGAACAGTAATACGCTAGATGAAGACCCAAGTGACTAATTTAACAAGGCCTTTTCATTACGTAGGCGTTATAATTAGAAAAGCCCGAGTGAGAAATAAATGAAACAGGGATTTTGCGGTTTTTACAGAGCGTGTTGCATGTGGGCCGGCGTTGTATTATTCCGGCACATGTTAAATAATAGTGTATTCATCGTATTATCAAACTGTACTGAACCTATTCGCTCGAAATGTACAATATGTATATTATTGACATTTAGTCCATGACCTTTCTGCTGTACGAGTATATGTCACTTATTAGGCATGTCATGTAGATAATTTTATGTATTTTTATCGATATATTTTATATGACGATCAATTTACAATTTATAAACTATACTTTTGAAATTGTTTGTGACTCATTTAATTCACAATTTGCTTTCAAATAATTATATGCTTAATCCGATTATATACTGACAATTTTCATAATCGATTGGTGGCATAGTATATTTAGGTTCTTGTATCACTGTTAGCTACAAAAAGGTTTGCAACGTATGGTAGAGGTGGTCATATGATATCAGGTGAGCCATTATCTCGTTTGCTTCCTTCTAATAAAAAATCAGTTTAGTGACTGTGGTTTAGCCAATAAATAAATTAGTTGATGTCAGCTTAAACGTCTGGACCAATTTTGAAGAGTGAGGTCACATTAGATTCGTATTTTCCTAGGGTTGTCATATATTGGGGTATCGCCAGTATTACATTAGGTTCAGTCAGACAGTCAGGATTATAGATTTTTAAAATAAATTAGAGTCAAATATGAAAACAAATTAAAAAGTAATTTATTACGATACCTTATCATAAATGATCTTACTGAAGCAAGTAATTAATCAATTTGTCTGCTATTCTTTGCGTTTTTTCCGCAATTTGTTTTCATTAAAATGTTAAAAATCCTAACCAATGTCCCTTCCATTAAATATTTAAATAGTAATTGACTTTGTTATTAACGATCGATCGTGTCGTAACTTTCGTTCATCGCGATGTAAATTTGCTTTATAAATGCTGACCTCTATTCAAACAATAGAGACTTAATGACTAGAACAAAAGACGCATTTTCATTAGATATCGACGCATCGTGTTATCGCGAGGATAAGTAATGGTCATCAGATTTTATGTTACACATCACTGCGTGCAGATTTATGTCGAGTTACTTGTCTATAACAATATTTGAATTAATTAAATATTTGATATTTGTCGTATAAAATGCATCGTAGCGTTACCCTACTGACCCAGAAGGAAAATAATGTTTTTTGTACGTCTGTATTTACATACGTACATATGTTTAATGTGACTTCAGCTACCTTAACGGCTTGATCGATTTCGGATACTGAGGTGTCATTCTTGGTCCTCGGTTTGTCATAGCTAATACATATATAATGATGAGGTATAATATTACACGTCTGTACGTTTTTTTTAAATTAAGTATTACTGGTTTATTTTTTGTCAATGTTTAGCCTTATTATATAACATGATGACGTCTCATATTTAGCTTAAGTATTCTGTCCTAGTTAATGATTTTAGGAGTTGAAATTGCAAGATTTTTTTTAATATGACAAGATGACCCGACTAACTTCGTTCCGCCTTAAAAATTTCTTTGGATTTGTTCGATTTTAATTAATAACTGTATGGACGTTCAGTTATAGGGAAGTCGGGTCATCAGTCAGTATTACGTCGGCAACAAGCATTTGCAAGTTGCAGATGTGTTGCCCACCTTTAATAGACAGAGAATGGGATAGACAGAAAATGGACATTTCCTTCTCCTATCCATCTCCGTCAAATCCTCATTGCTTTCCCATTCTTTCCTTATTAGGAAGGGAAGAGGAGTGCCTGAGGCTTAATTTTAGCCTCAGGCACACTACTCATCAGACGAAATGCAGAAAACTTCTACTTCACGCCTGTCTTCTGTGAGGTCGTGGTATTTCACCGGTCGAGTGGGCCATTCGTGCAACACATGTTGTTGTTACGGACTCTACCACTGTTTGTGATGTTTGTTAAAAATAATAGAAAAATATATTTTTCAAATACATTGTACACATACATTATTTTAGTAAAACTCTTTCAGAGCTGTTGTCAGATTTAAGTAAAAGTTTCCGCATAGAATTTTAATGCGATTTAACCGCAACGCAGGAGTTTTACACGTCACATGCAGGTGTTACCTCAAGTTTAGGTTGAAATTTAAAGGAGGTGTGAATAAATGGAAATGTACTCCGCCTGAACATTTAGTATTTGTTATGGTAACGCGACTTAAGATAAAATAGAAATTTTTATCTTCCAACGTTCCCCAAATTTACATTAACTTAATAATTATTAAGTTTTCCCTTTATTAAGTTGAAGCGTTTCGGATAAGAGAAGAAAGCAATATAAAATACGAAGAAGGATAAAATGCTAGAACCAATAAAGATTAAAAATTAAATGTAATAACAGTGAAAATATTAAGACATTCCATGTTTTACTAAGAATACCTACTCTTTACATGTGTTTAGGGTAAATGGTGGATTGTATAAAATGCATAAATCCTTTTTTGCGAGCGAGTATGCTTCAAGTATTTTATTTATTGTGTATGAATTGAGTGCTGGGATTTCTCAATATTGCTTCGTACACCTCACAAAAAATTCTCAAGAGAATATCTATTTCTTATGGGCGTTAGTACTTTTTTTATTTCAAATAAACCTTGGAAGTAGTCGGATATTTTCTTACGACTAATATTAGTTTTTTATAGAAGAAGGTGGCAAATGAGAAACCTGATATTATGTGACCGTTACCAATGGACATAGCGATTTTTTTATTTCAAATAAAAGTCACATGCTTACAACAATCATTCTGATCGATTCAATCAACAAGGCCTGCTAGTGCTGGCTGTCATATATATGGCTGCAATCACGTTGTGCACTGATATTATATATATATACATATACATATACATATATATATATATATATATAT
>DWLR01004058.1:0-12602 GCA_018246295.1 Papilio alexanor hazarajatica
TCATACGCAGATTTAAAATATTTTGCAAATTATAACCTGTGTACAAAGTGGTCTCAAACTTTTGGCCGGCAGTGTAATTAAATCTTATTTGTAATAACAAAAATGTGTTAACAATGAATAACTCGATTATTATTATTAGGTTGAAAAAATATCAAAATATTTATTTTACTTCAAATTAATCGTATTCTGATCATATTTTGGAGATGATTTAGTCAAAATAAGTAATAAAACTTAATTACACTTTAGAATCATAGGTGCCCGTTTTTTTTTTGCAAATGAGTGTTTTATATTAGATTATATTTTTATTATTATATTTTACTATATTTTTGTATCGTTCTGACAGACCTTTTTTTCTACCTGATACTTTCATAATTTGTTTCCTCATGACGTGACCAACGGGATCGATACGGTGATACACATGAACAAAATATACAAGATACGTACATTAAGCGAGCAACGGACCTCGAAGCGAACGTGCAACGTTTCTTTCGCAGAGACCGTAGCGGCAACGTTCGAACGCGACTTAGCCGGTGCGATTTCAGAGGGCGATGCCGAGATGCAGAGACTGATCGACTCGCAGGTCGAATCCCACAAGATCGGCAGCGCGATCGCTGAAGAGGCACTGCGACGTTCCTCAGTTGACTTCACCCCCGACCTGCCCACGGATTTGTTGCACGACGCTGTCTTCAATCAACAGGTGAGCTATAGATTGTAGACATATTTTTTTTTATGGAAGAAGGTGGTTAACGAGCTAGCGATTCACCAGATATTGACAGCCTGCCCGTAAGCAGATATGCCTTGCAGATGCAATAAAAATGCCTTCGGTTTTCTGCTTTCCAAATTTTGATTACCTGATAAATTATAAAAGCCGATGTTTCATCTTAATATTTCGATATCATAACATGGTTCAAAAATATTTGAACGCACATATTCCCTAACCGTTCAACACAATCAATTCGATAAATTTTAATCAGCCTTCATGCAAAAACTACTGTAGTGTGTGAAAAAACTAAAACATATTTTTTTTATTTAACAGCAAACGACACTCATGGACAACATCCTCGGCATGGACATTGGCAACTACTCGCATATCCGAAACAATGTTAGGCTAAGCGCAGCTGGGGGTTCGGACTCCCCCCCACCTACTGACCCAGTTCAAGGCCTCTCGTCCACCCCTCCCCTTGCGTCCCCGCCATTGCCTACGCTAGGCCTCGATGGCAATGGGGAGGCTGCCATGGCCGTTATCATGAGTCTCCTAGAGGCAGATGCGGGCCTCGGAGGACCTGTAAACTTCTCAGGACTCCCTTGGCCTCTTCCATAAGGGATCTAGATCCCTCACTACTGATGATTACCTTGATCATTTCTAAAGTATGTTTATTGCTTTCTTTACTGAAGGTGCCTTTAGTGGAGAGAGAATAAATTATAAAGATGTTTTTTGAAAATTAAGGGTTTCGTAATTTTTATGAATATGTGTAATATATAATGTTACATATACTGTTAACCTGTGTAACCACTGACAATGTTGCCTTAAAAGAACGTTGACATATTTTACATGACTTTTGTCAATAGGATGTGTTACAAAATAATACACATGAATTTGCTCCATGAAAAGCTTCGTGATAGATTCAATTTAGGTGCTGAAAAATTATTTTTCTTAAATATACAAAACGTACAAGTAACGATCTAATCTTAATATAAAAAAAATCAAATGATTTTATCAATTACGCTAAACTACAATAGTGTCAGTTTCAGTATACATTCTATTGCTCCATTAGTATGGGATTATATGAAAGTAAAGCCGCCTCATGTATAATTTAATAAGCTTTAACGTACGATTTAGTCAGAAGTCGACCTACGCATACATAAAATTGTGTTACTTACGCCATTTACAAGTCAAGAACAGTCACAGATTTTTTTGATCTATGATTATTTCAATTTGTCTGAAACAGAAACTATATAGTACTTCCTGATTAACCTGGTTCAAATTGAATCAAATCAACATTAATTTTAAGCTTAAAGAAGTTTGCCGGGTCAATTAGTGTGTAACAGATAAAAGTATCACAATGTGTACACTTTTGTGTATTTTAATGTGTGATTTTTTTTAATTAGGATTGTTATTTTTCTATACTTTCGATTAGTACTCTAGGTTTACATTTGTTCTGTCTTTTTATTTTTTTTTAATTCTGAGCTTTATTAAATAGTTTATAAATGTTGAATTGAATTGTTTTAAACAAATATTGTTATTTTTCTGAGAGAATTATATTTTTAGTATACATACATTTATGTATTAGACCCTTTGATAAACATTTAAAAATCAAAGAGATGTTTGTAATGAAATGACGCCGTCGAAATTTGCTTGAATGATTAATATAGGAAATATGAGTTAAACAGTTTAAAGGAACGGTTGACCTTTATACGCTGTTCCAAGTTAAGACCTAAATTTTGCAAACAAAGAAACGTCACTTAAGGCGACCATTACAGTATTTAATATTTTCATCTGAAATGTTATAATTTTGTGATAATTGCGAATTGAAATTGTAAATATGGACGGCCAATTTTATAAGTTAAAGGGAAGTTGGTTTCCGCAAATATTTTCAAATTTACGAATTATAGCGTAAAAAATGAGATGCACCCTTTGTTTACAAACTTTAAGTCCTAATTTTGAGGAGGATATAATTGCTCAATACGACAAACGCTCGTTACCATTTTATTTGCGTCCTTAATATACGTCTGTCTCTCTCTTATCTCTTTTTTTGTGACTTATTAGGGATTATTTGTTTACGTTATACTAAAGGTTCCATAAATGTTGTATTGAAATGGGTAAACATTTGTCATAAGTAATTCATAGCCTAGAAGCATTATTACTTTTCTAACCGATTAAATGAAATCCAAATCTATAGTTAGATTGTAACATCTAGCTTTACTTTTAAACGAATAGTCACTTGTACATTTTAAAATGTTGACACTAAATGTGTCACATGCGAAGTATTGTACTAAAAATGTATTAGTTGTCTATGTTTCATATAGAAATTTCATTATGTAATCTGTGTTAGTATTACTCGAGGAAAATTCTCTGTTGATGTGCCATTTTTCTGTCAATGTGATTTACAATATAAATATAGATATCTTAAATAGTATATACATAAATAGCAAGTACACTCAGTAGGGCTCCATTTAATTTATCAAACTCTTTGTTTACTATTTTCAATTCAATTTTACTATTTTCAGTACAGTACAACATAAACTTAAATATGAGATTTGATGTTTTAATCTTTTCACCAATACATTCAATAATGATAATTCTGCTGCCGCAATTGAAGGGAAAAATAACATTTTTGTTTTCCGAAATTCAGTTACACATTCGGAATCAGGGTGCAAAAGTGCAGCTGTTAAAATTTTTGTACAAATAATTTAATAATCTACTTAATATCTGCATTACCTTAACGCACATCTGAACAAACTTTATTATTTTAACAATTATGAAAATTCGCAATATTAATAAAGGCCTATGTGGCAGATGTGCACTTTCATTATGTGATGTTGATCATAATCTACAATTCTTAAAACATCAATTATTGGTAAAATAATTTTTGCTAAGAAAATGCACAACCGATAGTCATTCTACCAAGTATAATAGAATTGAGATGAAGTGAATGATCGGTATACGAAAATAACTGCTTGTTTAAAATTAAAATATAAATTTATTTAAATTACGTTAACTTTTTTTTATTAAGTGGTAATAAAAAAAATGTTGATAATTTCATACATTTATAAGAATCATGTTAGTGCAAGTATTTTCATTCTATTATTAGGAAATAAATTATTGTTGTATTGTTCGATCGAAAATTATGAATTATTTTAAACACATTTACACAACTGTACAAAATAGTAGACGCGCTCTTTTCAATTATGGCGGCAGAATTAGATTTTAAATATTTATTTATGTACTATTTTTATATTAATATTACTTTTTCAATCAATATATTTCATTAACCGATTTAAACTTAATGTTATAATTTATAAATAACATCACAGTCATAAACTATGGTAATGAATATTTTAAATTTTAAGCTTTTATATTTTCTAGTTTATTAAAGATTTCACATTAAAATTATTCGGTGATGAAGGGTATTATAGTTCTTGTTATAGCAGCAGCATCTATTTGAATAGTTAAAGTACAAAGAAAAAACAAATATCTTCTTCGTGCAAAAAAAAAACATGAAATTGCATTGATCGATTTTTTTTTGCAATGTGTTTTTGAAACCGGTATACGAAATTTTTGTATTTAAGAAAAAAATATTGACAAAAGTCTTTCGTTGATTTAACTTTTATTAAAATTGAATTTATATTTAAAGACAAATTTTAATGTCACTGTTGACATTCAGATAAGAAATTAAATCGAATATCATTCTATGAAATCACTTTGTAATGGTTAATCATTCAATAAAATAAATGTAATTTTTACGTAACTACAGAATCAGAAAACAAAATATTAATTATATTCAATTTAAATGTATTATTAATTGCAGATGATTTTAATAAACAAATGAAAGAAGTAATTCTGTTTTTTGGCTTTTATTAATATTCAATTTTATATTCTTCAAAATTTTAATGAATTAATTTGTGTTACATAAAAATTTCTATGCACTGTTTCCATTTTGGTATTTGTATCTTATTATGTTTATAAAATTAAGTTTCGTGATAATAACTATAAATAAATTTCTATTGAATCAATTAGTGTTTTCATTTTATAATCTTCCAAGCCAAGAAAAATTTTACATTATCTATACTAATATCTAAATCTGTAGTGCAGTCTGCCTGTAATTTCATTTGTTAATATTCATTTTATGCCTGACATCATTCTACCATTTAAAACAAATTGTCTGTCTGTATTCGATATTTGAATGAGTATTAATTAAAAAATAACTAACTCGTGATACAAAATATTTAAAAACTGTGAATGGGTGTAAAATAAAAAACGATAATTCATTCTTTGAACATTTACTGAGTCTAATGCAATCTACTTTATTTTATATTCACCATGGGATTCATTTTTAAATAATAAAAAAAAATCGAAGTGTTTAGCGTTAAATAGTCACGAAAAAGTGTATAAGTATTGAACCCTATTTTCCATTTACTTCTATGATGTGCAGAAGTTAAAAGGTAAAACAAAAAGTGTACAAAGAAGAAATCCATAATAAATCGGTTTTCCGTTCTGTGACACAGACACAACAGCTTGTGTGTCGTGACTATTCCATATCGTCGCCGTATTTGTTGGTGTTAGGGGAGGGTGTGGGAGGAGCGGGGGTCGGCTGTCTCGGTCTCGTTATCGGCGGGACTAAATTCGGATTCACCCTAAAAATGGTAAAATATTCATTATTTAATATTGTTAATAAATAAAATGGGTATTATCACCGATAATTACATGTAGCAATATGTAATAAATTAATGTTATATAGTAAATATATAACATTAAATTTATGGTAGAAGGATAATCCTTACTTTGATAATTTAAAAATTATTGGTAGAAAACTCGAAATGAGTCCTTAAGTAACTTTAAGAAACCACTAAGTTGCATTAATATTTAATAGAAAAGATATTTGACTAAGGTACTATTAAGTTAGTATAAACGATGAGGAATTTAGTTGTTACCAACTCAGTCCCGATATAAAAAATAGATTAAGGTACCACAACTAAATAGAACACACAAAAAAATCATTAGTGAGAGAGAATTTCTTCTATTCTTCCTTTTGCTCGATTGACTGTTTTTTGCAGATGTGTCTGTCTGTTCCATTTTGACCTCCTGGAGTCTAACAGCTAACGGCTAGACCAATTTTGGTGAGTGAGGTGTCATTCGATTTGTATCCTACCCTGGGGTGATATAGTGTCAGTCGGCCTTATTGACTTTTTAAATTAACTACAAGTTTAAATATCTAATATCTAAAAGTTGGCAATCCAACTGTTAGTGTTCGGATTATGTTGATGGGCAATGATAACATAACATTTGGTCAACTGGCACCTTTGACTGCGATAAAAAAGTAATAGAAGTGAGATTAACATACTTGTATGGGTCTTGTCTGGCGTCAGTGTATTCGCCGCGATTTTTACGTCGCAATTCATCGTATGAGAGGGACGGATGCTGTGCCCCGCTCTCCGGAGGGTTTACAGGGGCTACTGGAATAAAACATTTGCATTGTTACATAATAGACATAAGTGAGCAATTCAAGTAACACACTATAAAGTACAAATAAATATTAGAATATTTAAATAACAGGTTGATCAACTTCCTTTTTTACTTTAAAGGATTATAATGGAATCAAATACATATGTAGGTTTTTATTTAAATTTCAGCCCTATACAAATCAATTTCATCCTCAATCCAATTCAAATTCGGTCATTTTAGGTAAACGAATCAATTTAAATTGTCATGAAATTACGAGTAAAAAAAGTATATTTTGAATTGACGTTGTTGGTTGGTGTTTAGCAAATAAGATATACCATCAGTATATGGACGGTAGGTGTCGTCACTGAAGAGCGGACGCTCAATGTCCAGGTCGAGAGAACTGCCAGGACCGGCGTCCGAGTAGATGTCGTTGGGCGAGGCGCCGAGCATCGAGTTCGACTGGCTAGAAGGCGGCGGCGTTGGAGTTCTAAACATAAGTAAATAGCTGAATCCGGCATATATAGTAAAAAAAATAATCAATTAAAGTCTAATCTATTAAGTCTCGAGACAGTGGTTTTTTGACAGCGGTATATATATATATATATATATATATAGGTCAGAAACCCTCGCGAGCATCCTGTGAACAGCCTACCAAAGTTTCATCACAATCTGATCAAATGTTTAGCAATAATTCTCTTAATTGATCTTTAAATATTGATATATGATAATTAATTTTATATACAAATAAAATGACTAGGTAGATCCTTGACACTCAAACTTTTATTACTTAAGTTATACTTTTAGTATGAGTGTCTTCACAAAGACCAATTTATCATTCATTCATGAAAATTGGTCTAGTGGTCATGTAATACTTTTTTCCTTAATAAAGCTAGTAATTAATTTGTAACTCTTCGCTAGTTGCAAATATTGACAGGTGATCACATTATATTAAGTAATGGGATCACTTGCCTCATTTACTATAAAAATAATCTCTTCTTTTCCTTAGATACTATTGTTCTGTTATTTCAATATTGTATGTAACAAGGTATTTAAATCAAACATTTTGTTATTATTTTACAAAGTAATATTTACCCTATTCTTCCATCACGCCTGTCTCGAAGTATCTGTCCTATGTAGCTGCTGGGCAAAGCCATCAGCTTCTCAGCGCATGCCTGCTGGTATGACAGCTTGCCAATGAAGTAACCCACCACCACTGCCAGAGTTACCTTTGGGAATGCACCAAACCGAGGATTTGGCCGCAAATTACCTGCATTTAAAAAGCATGTGTGTCTAAAAAGAAATTTAAATTGAAGTAAAAAATTATTTTACTTCCAATTCTTTTTCACTGCTCATTATAAAGTGAAAAATTACATCTTCCATATGTAATTTTTTTTAGAATATTTAAATGAATACGTTAATATGTATCCATGTAAATTTTTTTCCAACAAAAATTACTTTAGGTGGAACCTCTTTCATGCCTAATATAATCTTGTCGAATTTCAATGTGGCACGTTAATTGTATAAATATAGCAAATAGAAAAGGGAGGTAAAATAAATAAACTGTTGCCCTGTCTACAGATTCTAACAATACAATTGTATTGCATTGGTTTCAAAAAACGACGGGAATGAGAAGGCAACTTAACCATCAGACGAAAGGCATAATATTTCTACTTCTCACCTGTTTTCTGTGAGGTTGTGGTATTTTACCAGTCGACCCAACACATTCATGTAACAGATACTGTTACAGGCTCTAACACCACTGTATTAGGTATTATCAGGAGACCTATTTTGTTCATTATATCAATTTTAAGTAATTGCAAATAATTTTGTTTTACAAAATTTAATACAAATCGAAATATCCATAACACTCAGGCCCGCATCCTAGAGGGGTAGATAGAGATTACGCATTTTCACTTGGTGCAGTACATCATACATATATGCATACATGCTCATCGGTTTCAGGGCTCCTTATATCGCCTTTGTCTGGAAGTCATTGATTTGATTAAAATAAGCTTTTCTAAATTGTCCAGAGGAGCCAATTCTGCCACTCACTTTTAATTTGTCACATAAATTTGTCTTGTTACTCTCTCTTCATTCATCCTTTTAAGGTGGCTGAACAAACGAACCATACCTTTCACAATTCTAGTCACAACATCCTCTTTCAAGTCACACTTTTCCCTTACAATGCTATTTTTAATCCTGTCATTCAGAGTCACACCTCGTATACCTCTCAAGGATCACATCTTTATGGCTCTAATACTACTAACATGCTTTTGCCTAACTCTTACTTCTCAAACAGCTCTTGCTTCCATACATCATAGTAAGATCAACATTTTAATATTGTTCTAGCAAAGAATGAAGATAAGGTTTTAAGGTGATTAATTTAATTATGATAACTTTTACTGATAATAAATCCAAAATTTTCTTTGGGTTTCGACAATATGTTACCATCAGGTTGAGAATTGCCATATTAAAAACTAATGGAAAATTGTGAACTGAATTAATCACTGACAATTTGATCATAGCATAAACTAAGCATAGTTTATGCTATGATAAATGTAAAATTTACAAAGTTCACAATTGCTTGGTAACATATACATGCCTATGCTCAATTTCATAAACATTGGTCATCTATAAATTTATTTTTATTAAAAAGGTCCAACATGTCTGCATCCAGCAAATATGTATGCCTTCACAAAAGTGGCAATTTACCCTATTAGTGCCAGAGGCCGATATATTGGCTCTTGTTGTATTGGCTTGTTGCATTGGTGAGAAATGCCGCAGCTGAACATCAGCCCGCGCCTTGTAGCGCTTTACTATTCGTATTGCGGGACAACTCTATCTCAAAATAAATTTATGATATGATCAACAAATGATCTAATTTCACATTTAACATAAACACGGATGATTGCCACTCAGGCGACATGCGATCTGGGGCATGAATCATCGTGGCGTCAGGCCCTTATGGGAATGTGTCCACATTGCTTTATAAACAACAATAAAGGATTGCACAATGTGTGCATTAGTAGCCACAAATGCTAAATAAAAAATATGGATGAGTTATAATTACCAAATTTTACACAATACCAGTGTATAAATATCAATATCAAAATTATATCACAAATATATCTCTGACAACATAATTTTGTACCTATAACAATTGCATATTTCAGAAGAGATAATCCGTAGGGCATTTAACACAAACCTTGCAGTTATTTTTTATTTTTGTCATGTAATATTATCTATCCAGTTACAAAATATATTGGAAATGCAAAGCATATACTTCGTAATAAACGGTCTATATAAAATTTATGATGAAAATATGACTTTTTGTATGTGAGACATTTTATAAGAGAGAACTCAACTTTTACTTTCTTTATGATCTTTTATACCTTCGTTCTTTATATGATATTCAATGAATTTAGAAAAACATTGTTTTGTTCCCTATTTTGTCCTTAATACACTGTTTTTTGAATTACGTAAATATTGTTTTTTGTTGGTTTTTATTAGCCTTTCCCCAAACCTTAGTAAAACCATGAAATTTGTGCCTCACTAAAAGGTATAACAATTATTAAAATAACAATAAGCAGCGCTATGTTTCATTTATTTTGTTTAATTCAGGTCCTTAGATCACAAATTTTAAAAGCAAATAAACTGTTACAGATAAAAAAAAATTAGCTCTTGTAGTTACACCTTGCTCGGTCTAATAGAGCTGGCATAATGTGTAAAAATATTTTGTATAATTTGAGCCATGTGTAGCATAATTGTTAATCCTGGGCATTATATTTACAACTGTATTTTACTACATTGTACAATTGATTCGTTACTGTTATTTGGACACTATAATGGACATCAATTAAACTACAGATCTCCAACTGTAGATAGAAATAATGTTTATTTTTTGTTGACTTACCATTTTGCACTGCCGCGTATGTACCGATTCCTAAAACAGTGCCGAGTGGCAGAGACCGCTTGAAGAAACTCTCGTTGTTGCATTCCGTTATCACCCTCAACTCCTCCGGCGAAAACTTATACTGCCCCTACCCAACAAATCACAACCTGTTATTTTTCTCCGTCCAATGATGCGAACTTCATTATAGATTTAAGATAAATTTATCTTACCGGGGGCATAGGCACGGCTTGTTTCGACGTAGACTGCTCATCGCCATTTTCATATCCAAATGGTCTTGGGTCGTTCATGGTAAGATTGTGAATGTGTCTAACATTAAATATTACTTAATCGTATTTTTTATAACCTACTCATAAGCCGATATAGACAAGTTGTTCAAAATATCGTTGACAGTTTGACATCTCCGCAAATGTCTTTTTTTGACGTTTTATATAGCTTAAAAATTACACAATTATATTTATGGACTCGCGACCGAAATTTTTGCCCACGTTAGTATTAATTGTGATTGTCGTTTTTCATAACGTAGCAATGACTAAAGTGAACCTTAAAGTTCCGTCATATACGTCCGTGATACACTCTTCATTAAAACAGGTCGCGACAAACATTTTTTTACCACTATCACGAAATACTATGATAATTAAACTACAGATTGCATGCATAGGATTTCCTAGAGTTTTCTTGATTGAACTCTTCGTTGATTGTGTCTCGACTAGGGGTGTCCAAAAGCGGATTATTTGCCGAACTTTTTACTGTCGCATTTCATTAATACACTCTGAAATACTTTATAAAAAAGCGATTTTTGAAGGATTGAGTTAAATTCACTTTCAGTTTCAATAACTTCGAGAGATTCCATACGAGTGGTGAGGTGGCGGCGCGATAGTAATATGTAGTTTTTATAAATTAGAACAACTGCCACACGGTGCATTAAAACGACCCCGCATCACAGTTGTTAGCGGCGCATAATGTGTTTTGTTTGTTTAATTTTATCAAGTAGGGTTTGCTGATATTCTCAACGACCACTGTGAAATGGAAATCCTCATAAGAAAGAAAATTGTGAACACATTGTTAGTTTATTACACCACTTCGGGTTTAACAACGTCCTCATTGTTTAGAGCCACTGTTAGTTAGTAATTGTATAAACCGATGACAGGGGTTTGAACCATTGTTTCGTTGGTCAGAACATTCATTGTTAGGACAAGTACGCACGACGAAGGTAGGTAGCAAGGTGGGGGATTTCGTAGATATGCACCGCTAAAACGGTGTTGCAGCATCAGTACCAGTTCCAATCAGTTCCAGTCAGTTATAGTACCAGTAACAGTCACAGTTAGAGTCGAGTTCGCGCCCCAAGCAAGCATTTGCGAAGCCTTGTAAGTTTAGAGTCAGTGCGGCTTAGAATTTGTAATTAGAAGTAATTCGTTTTAGTAAAGTGATTAAAGTATATTTAACTTCGACTGATATCATTATTTTGTTCCCGCCAGCTACAGCATCGAAGCCAACACACTACCTTACAGTCCACTCTCTACCAAAGTGGTGGACGTTCTAGTTGAGCACGTCCACTACCAACATAGTTTGGTCCATCGATTGTCGGATTCGGATCAAGTAAGCGGAATATGATACAGTCGGAACGGGGCAAATGGTTCGGCAACAAACACCGCCGTTACCGCAAGTACCTCCGCCTCGGGCACCGCTATAAACAAAAGATAGCAGTTCAAACCAACGGGGGACAATGGAGGAAAAACAGATATTCCACCGCAAGCAAGGACGTTGAAAGCAAGAAGTATAGCGGGCTCACGAACATCAAGTAAACGGCTCGAACTCCAAGCGAAAAGAGAGCTCCAGCAAAGGGAACTAGAAGTGGCGCGCCAGGCAGCGGCGTTAACTCAAACGGAGCTAGAACTCGCCCATTGCAACTCCGAAGAAGAATACGAAGAAGAAATAGAAATTGAACATTCGGAGCACGTTGGACACTTGATGGAAGAGACACACATTCCTTCCTGGACGCGCCGAAAGAGCGCCTCAAAAAAATCGGAAATTTCAGAACTTGCAGAAGCAATCATAAGTGCAACAAGAATTTCGTAGTCGGCTTCAAGAATAACCGAGCTGCCTACCTTCGCCGGTACTCATGAAGACTGGCTACTGTTCAAGAGGGCTTACCGTTATAGCGTGACGAGCTTTAACGATGTACAGAATATGGCCAGACTACGCCACGCTGTTAAGGGCCAAAGAGGCCATAAGGAGCCTACTATTCGTCGCAACGAACCCGGAAGAGGTGGTCAGCACGCTAGAAAGGCGATTCGGCAGGCTGTAGCAACTCGTCCTCGCGGAGTTAGAAAAAATAAAAGAACTTCCGAGGGTCGCAGACTTGCCGAGAAAGATTTGCGTATTCACAAATAAGATAAACAACGCGGACACAACAATTAGAGCCTTAAATAAGCCGCAATACCTATATTCACCGGAGGTGAGTAAATCGATAATCGAAAAATTATCACCCATATTACGATATCGATGGCTCGATTTTAACGCATGCCA
>DWLR01004059.1:0-12602 GCA_018246295.1 Papilio alexanor hazarajatica
ATAAAGTGTGGCATGAAAGAGTACGCGTTGTGAAATGTATGCTTCGTTGGATCGGCCATGTTGAAAAGATGAGTTAAGAGAGCGTGACAAGGCAAATCTACATATGTTATAACAGTGAGTGAATTGGTAAGAGCTGATCCAGCAAAACTTATGTCGATCAAATAACTGACATCCTAACGAAAGTAGATGTAAGGAGTACCCATAACCAACGATCATGTATGCGTAGATGTATGGATGTAGAAGATGCGAGAGAGGTGTGCCAGGATAGCGCTAAGTGAAAATCCGTAATCTCTGCTTACCTCTCTGGGTTACGGGTGTGAGCGTCATGTATGTTTTTGTAATAATTTCAGTCAACATGTTACGCATTTACGATCAATTACATTATTACATCGAAGGATTAAGTTAGTAAAGCTTTTTAGTTGAACTTAGATCGAACTAATCTACCAACGTAACTTAACAGACTAAAACAGTTAAGTTCAAATAAAGACTAACGCTGACAGCGTCCATATACATATATTCTTCATTCATGTGTTCTTAGGAATAGGATTTTATTTATAGATTAATTAACTTTTCATTTTTGTTTCATTTGTAATTTTAAAAGCAGATACTTTTACTCAGAGTAGGCCAGTGATAATAAATGATCGAGGTTATATGTAGATTACAGACAATTAAAATGGGCTAAAGTAACGCTGTTAGACAAACAATTTCAAAGAGTCTGTTTGGAAATGAAGCTATTTTAAAACTTAAACTGTTTCTTTTTTGTTACACAAAGGCTTCTGACGAAATCTCTAAATGAAATTCTTTTTGCGTGTTTGCGATTAAGATTCAAGAATCTGACAAAAAAGGGGTCTATCGACGTGATGTGAAAGTTAATTGAATGGTATTATTCTAACGTCCTTGCTTACAAAGGACCTGAATAACTTAAAAATGTTCATAGAGTTTGAAATTTACAGCAAATAAAATAATTAAATTTGTAGGAGCACTCGTTATTAATGTAAGAAAGTAACATACATTTGTGAAATTAATTTGTTTAGTATCTAAATACTTTAAACTAATACAACTATTATTTAATGCCATTTGTACAATTCTAACGCTATCTTGTTTAATGTTAGAATAACATTCTCCATAGAGACGGTCTGGAAAAGCCTTCAACCCCTTTTCTATCTATTTATTCTTAATTTTCCTGAATACTGTTTACCTGTATTCCTGGATACTGAAATTTTGCTTTTGTCTCCGTCTACTTTAAAAATCTTTAAAATCGTGAGCAAGTTATTACAGCCACGCTATTTATTTTACTTACTTCTCGAAACATACTTAATGAATATTTATTGTCTCCGCCGGAAAAAAACTAATGTCGACTTCCTCTTGCTAACGATGTTTATTCCTATCGTGATATACTTCAAGCGGAAATGTGCAACTCTTAAGGGTCAAATGGAATACGTAAATACGAATAGAAAAACAACATCCAAAAAAGTTTGTTAGTTGTGACTCTGATTTATAGAATTGGAGAATTCGAGTATTTTGTAAAATATATGAAAAAAATGGGTGAAAATGAACCTTAAATTATTAAAATTCTGTCGACCCTACGAAATTTAAACAAGTAATTCTATTAGTAAAAGACTGCATTTGATTATTTATATGTCGAATTTGATATGCAAAAGTTTGAATTTGATTTTTAAAAAGGCAAATTTGATTTGCAACTATTCGAATTTGATGTTATAAACCTATAAATTACGTGAATTTAAGTAATTTGATGTATTCCCATTAGTAGTTTTCGCCTCGTGTGGTGTGAGACGCGTTGTCGGGACGCGAAGTGATGAATGACTTTGTGGAAATCTGATCTATTTTTATCCATTTTACAGAAGGGAATGTGTATTTTTTTTATAATGAATACATATGTTATTTCATTGCCTTTAAATAAAATAAAGATAAAGGTACCATTACTAATTCTTAAATGAAATCAGCGAGCGATGTCTTTCAACATTCGAGCAACGAGCATACACCGACTGATGATGTATGGATACGAATAGAGTAAAAAATATGTGCCATGAACTCTATATGGTTCCTATAGTAAATATCCATTCCCATAGGTCACATTATTAGGTGCTTATTGCGTAGCATATGTTTCAATAAATAAACCTAAACAAAGTTATGATGCTTATTGGTGTGCATTAGCCGGCCAGCCCGGCGGCGTGTCACTGCCATCTGTAATGTTGACTCTGGTACTAATGTATCCGCAAACAAACCGCGCTGTGGATCTGCTCATTATTTCCTGTAAGAAAAACTTGATATTATTCTAGAAATAATAAAATATGTCTAGAATAAAATCAAATTCCTTTAAATTATGAATACAGGAAAAACAAAGCCGCTAATTTGTAGCTTTATTTGTTAAAAAAAAAAAACATGTGTTTAAGCAGTCATTTTCAAGTAAACTACAAAAATTATATTGATCGTCCACTACAAGTGAGAGGGTCATACGGTAACACCAGTGCAAGCTATTATAATAACTGGCAACGGGCCGAGTGCTCAAACAAGCTGTCGATATCTATCTGTGAGAGATTATGTAATCTAGTTACGGAATTCTAGCTACTTCACGTTTTTAGATTCAACAATTAGTCTGATCATCGATAGTCTATTTCGGCTACTTTATTACGATCCCTTAAGTCATTGCGGACTGAACGATGTAAAGTCACCGCACTGCGGGACCGATTTCCCATCGTGATAGTCATTTGAAATTTCTTAGCTCTCATTATTTTTGTCCGAGTCACAGGAGGATAATGTTTGTGTTTAATGCGGGTATGTGTATACATATGTCCGTTCCATTGTGACCTTCTGTAGCCTAAACGGCTTGATCAAATCAAATCACAAAGAAATCACATCAAAGCCTAATCAGCTTCACCGATTTGAGAGGGAGTAAGGTGTCTTTTTATTCTAGTATCGACACATTACGTAACATTTACTACTTTACCTTTTTATGACTTTAACTTTTTTATAACTGACTTTACGACTCGTATAAAGCACGTCGGCCAAATTTTTAGTTTACGCAGAACTATCTACACATATATAGCGTTCGTACGAGTGTTTGTACAGATATGGTATACATTTGAACTAAACACCTTGCGTGCCTACAAGTATTTACCGGATACAGGTACATTGTGAAAAGCTTTATAAGTGTTAGACTTGACAGGGAAGCACTGGTAACCGGCGGTCGCAGCGCATCAATATTCATGGACCACTTTGCGTCGCGCCCGACGATCGCAAACTACGCATTTGTCCCGACCACTCTGTGCACTACGTGAATAATAAAATGGAAACTTAGTTAACCGTATAACCATATATACAATGTGTCATATGTATGTATAACATATATACAAACTACATATGACACATATAAAATAGAAAAGCTCTAATTCTTTTCCTTACCCACTGCCCTCTACGATAAGGCTGCCAAGGTATCCATGACTCTAGACTAGATAGATAACGGCGTAACAATGGAGAGCCACCACAACTTGTATAATATCCAGGAGGTTCCATAGTTAATGAATTAAGGGAATACAGGTAATAGACGGGATCATTAGCTAAATAGAACAGTAAATTTTATTGTTTATATACGAGAATATCAAAGACAGCTTCAAAAACGCCATAACTTATGAACACGTGCGGCTGGGACAAAAAAAATCTTGGTCACCTTGATCCATACATTACGGAATAGCCTGTATAAATGGAATACTATTATTAATATACGCTATCTCTGTATCATACAGGAATTCGCTTACTTGAATATATTTAGAACAATTCTATGCATAACATTTATGAACATAATGCTTGCAATCTGATCGGTACTATTGTCTACGCCTGCGGCTCTTCCTATGAGTCTCAGTGCGCATAAATTCACATTGTTTAGTCTTAAAACGTATATTTTATTAAACTTTAACTATCTTTTACATATAATAGATATTGTTTAGAAATTTGGTATTTGCTCATACTGTTGTGTCCCACGTCGATACATTTATGTTTATGTATATTAGCGCCTCAAACACCATTAACTGTCGCCATGTTTGTGTTCTTGACGCCTCACCCGACACAATCAGATGCACATTCTAGCACTAACGTTGTATAATGTGTGCAAAGCTCCATTTGTCGACATAAATACACCAGATGGAACAATTATTTGTATGTAATTAAAAATTACTTGTATGGGTTTTTCATTTTTTTAAGTCGCACCGCATTACATGAGTTATCGATTATTAAAACATAACTTTTTACAAATGTCACAATTTTGTATAAATTCCACTTGAAGATTTCTTTAAAATTTATTGTTTGTTAAACAAACTTTTCCAAGTCTTAGTGACACAAAACAGTTTTTATGGGCTTTACAGAAGTGCGAGTTTAGATCTTCGACTTTCAAGAGCTCTAGTCATGTTTAGTAATTACTAAACATGACTATAGCTCTTGAAGAGTACTACGGAATATACGGGACATACTACGGAATTCCGTATCACCTTCAAAGTTCACTGATTTTATTCAACTCGGGTTAATCTTTGAAATTTATGCTTAAACTTAAACATTATTTCAAATTTTCATTTTAAAAACGCTTCGTAGAAGATGGCAACAGATGTGCGGTGCAGCTGACCTGTGAAATAGGACGCTGATATGTGCAATAATTTTGTACAAAATGTATGTTACTTCGTCTACGATTTTGTAAGTATTTAAATAAGTAAAGAATAGCAATTGAAAAACGGATCGGCTTCTACCTTTTGTCAGTAAACTTGAAATTAGTCTAGTTGCTTGGCTTACATTTTGCAGTATAACTTGAGAATTACGTGTGTACTACTACGTAGATAAATGTGTATTATGACTTACAAGAATAACTCCTTGACCACATATAGGTTAAATATTATAATCACCATTAGTTTCCACAATATGTGGTCCTCCGATTTCTCTCCTCGCATCTTTCCGTTAACCGAATTCACCGGCTTATCGGAGTTATAATATAAAAAATAGTTAAAAAAAACACATAAAAATCTTATTACGTATTAGACTAGGTGGCTTTATATTCAATCTTAAAAAACTCAAGTCATCGGTTCTCGATAAGTACGCGAAGATGGAATTTAATCTGATGTTTTGAAGTGGGGAAAAGCGAGTTTAAAAGAGTTCGTCACATATATGTGTACGTATCGTTGAAGTTACTATAAGCGTGTTAATATTTAAAGTGTAATTTCAGGAGCGTTTCCGAAGCTGCGTAAAAAATGAATCTCACCTGTCACACGCAAAGGCCGCTTCGTTAAGAGCTTTGAGTGGGGGAGAGCGAGACCTCTTTCAAACTCCATTTATTGTGCGATTTAATGGGCATTATTCACCTCGCGATCGTTAAAAAATTCTCAAAATGCTCTTTTCACATTCCACGTTATTTATAGTCACGTATTTCATTTTGAGGATATTTATGGTATCATCTATATTTAATGATATATCATATATTCTTAAACATATTGCTTACCACATTCTATAAATCAGTCACAGGACAAAGATGTTTTTCACATGATATCTCGAGATATATCCGATAATACGTGGCTCCAATGACTTGGAGCAGTATTTCGTTTGCGCGTGTTGCCATTTGACCAGGATGGGTCAAGTTGAGACAGTAAGTAGTATGAAAAAACTTGAAAATTGGTTAGGTGAATTTCACAGCGTCCATTACATCGTGATTGTGAGGGCCAGAAAAGTTAGGAGTAGTACCAAGCATAATTTAATAAATAAAAAGTTGAAGTAGAAAATAATTAAAAAATAAAAAGTTGAGTAACCTCAAAAATATTAACTTGTAAGCTATTTAGTGATTTTAGAAAGTTAATCCTATTAATTAACAACACCATTGTAAGATCAGCTATTAGCGTCCCCGATCACAAGCTCGGTAATGCTGACGAACAACTGTCACACGTCCACTCTCACCTGCGGCACATGAGACAGTGTACCCACACACATACACTACATCCATGTTATTGTAAGATACACCTGTATTGTAAGATAACAGCACCATTTTACTGTAGAATCTTAAAGTCACCACATTGGTGACTTATATTTATTGGTTTACAGTTTCAGATAATTTTTATTTGCTCTATTTCTTTTTTTTTTCATTACTGAATTTTGCATTTGTTAATGTAGGTAAATTAAAAGAATACTTACAACTATTATAAAATACGCTGAACTATGTATAGTATATACTGGAATTGCATAATCTAATTTCCTGGCGCATTTCCATTATCCGACGTCTATACTGACGGTATGTTTCCATTACGTCTGTGTGAATATTATTATCTTCTGATTTAAATGTACGTAGTTGACAATATCGTTTGTATAACATAATATGAAAGAAGAAGATAATTTACACAACAAAGAAACGAGTTGTAATATAGACTTAATATCACATCAGGTTTATAGTTCGAAACGAAAAAGAAGAACCTGGGAAAACTCAACTTTCGCGACATTCCAGCGAGTGCTTAATTGCTTGTCACCGCATGAAAGTACAATAACAACGTGACAACTTGCAGACGAACTAATAGAAACTTGATCAAAAAAAAAAAAAACATATCATTATTAATTACTTAATGTTTCCTCATTCTGTGCAAATATAGTTGCGGATATCAGCTAGTCATTATATATTGCTATCATCAAATATTTTGCAGTCAACTGTTTCTGCACAGGAATTGTCATGTGGTTCTATTTTCCTATCCCGAGTTATAACTATATCGATCTTCGACCGATGTTTCTCCATCTTCTTGTTAAATATAATTATTAATAATATAGTTATTAATCTATAAATTTGACTTACCGGTTGGCGCAGTAGTAAGGTACTTGCCTCTCACGCCGCAGGTCGTGAGTTCGATTCCCACCCAGGACAAACATTTGTGTGCATGAACATGTCTGTTTGTCTGTCTGGGTGTAATTATCTATATATGTGTGTATTTACAAAAGAAAAGTATTAATATATGTAGTATATCAGTTATCTGGTTTCCATAGCACAAGCTCTGCTTTGTTTGGGGTCAAATTGGTTGGGGAATCAATTGGTTTGGGATGTGTGGATAATGTCTCAAAATATTATTATTAACAATCATTTAGGTCCCAAGACATTAGAATCACTAGTGGTTTTTGACATTAAACAAATCTATGAAATTTCTTGCAATTGCAATATATAAATTTATTAAATTGTAACTGAAGGAATAAATATGTATCTTTATTTTTAGATAGGATATTTAATAAATAAAGATAACAAATAGAGAATAGGAAAAAATGAAGATATGAAAATTTTCATCGATATTTATTTTCTATGTAATAAACGTAGGAAAAAAGAGCAAAATTTTGAATTTAGCAATATTACAACGATTTCATTCTATATCTTGAAGCGGAAGCTGAAATAAAAGTGGAATTTAACGTTTTCATTCAGACCCCTAACTAAACGGCAGTTGATTTAGTGCGTCGATAACGTAACATCGCCGAACGTTTCTCGGATCACGTCGACAATAGCCGCCCCGCACTGCTAACCTATTTAGATTTTTTATCGAGATAGTTCAAAACGCTTTTTATACCAAAACTCAAGACAACTGTTTTATTACTATTTTTGTATAAGTGTAATCTAAATGTGGATTTATATATATAAAATTGAAATGGCTTTTTTGTGTACCAACGAAACCTACGTATCGGTACACTATGCCCGATCGACGCGCAATCATTTGTAGATGGTTACAGGCCATTAATTTTCTGACTTCCGCTGGTCCTTCTCCTTTTTAGGAGAAAGAAAATACATCAGGAACATTTATAAAATCGATTGCCATGGTAATAATAAATGTTTTGACATTAACAACTTTTGACTCGACATCCATTATCGGAATGATTTTTATAAGAAACGAACGCGTGCGAAGCCGAGGTCAGAAATTAAAGTTTAATAATTGCGTCACCCTTTACACCAAATCACATTGTATGTATTGTCTTATCTAGCACACAATCGTTTTAGTAATTGTGTAACAAGGCAAATTAATAAAAAAATGTTACAAATACATGGTACATACATGGCAATGTTGTGATATTTTGATTCAAACTTATGCCTTGGCATTTTTATAAAGAAGCTTTCAAATCTAAATTTTTCCGCGAGCAAAAATGTCTGCAATCGGAAAGCAATTTGAGAAACTGGCGATGATTTCAAGCTACGAAATTGCCGGAGTGAGACGGCGCAGCGCACTGCGAGTACAACTACGAGTATATAATATACACAGTTGTTTGGTAGTTTGGTTTAGTGATTCGATCCTACCGTACAATTGAAAAGATTGAAGTTTTAATTATAATTTTGTTTTGTCTGTGTATTAAGCGTATTTAATCTCTCCTTATTTTCTGATTAGTTAGAAAAATAATTTATTGGTCGTTGATTTAAGAGACTGTTTTACATAATGACTTCTGGCTAAATCTAGAGGTAAAATTGTCTTTTCCTATGCAAGAGGGTGTTTTTATCAGTGGGCAATTGTATAAATTGCAACGAACCTTACACGAATAGCAAACCCAAAATAGAAAACACCGGAAAATGAACATTTATGACATTAGAAAAAACGTGACCCAAATTTTGTCGGTATTATGAATCAACCTCGATCTCGGCCCGCGGCGTTATGCCCTAGTTTAAGTACTTTAACGAATACTCTAACGACTGGGTCACGGGGCCAACTATCACCCTAAGCATAACTTGCTAAATTCACACCCGGTAAAAAGCTTTATTTTGAGGTCGTGGTACTTTTATACGACCTTTTCTTTTTTTTTGATAAGGAATCAACTAGCACTTGATCACGACCCCATCTGATGTGAAATAATGATGTTGTCGAAGGTTGGTACGCACTAGTTTAGAAATAGCCTTTTTACCTACTCTTGTAGGGACCTACGTCATACATGGACGGAAACACTGACGGCGGCAACTCGTTCCAATCCTTTGCTGTACGAACGATGAACGACGAAATTTTCATAGAACCTATACTACTGTTAACATAACAAGGTTTCTACTTACTCCACTAACTCAGCGACCCGAAACGGATCTTGGATCTTGGTCGATGGCGCTCCATCGCCGTCTGTCTCGCACGGCCTGCCATTCAACTGCCAGAAGCTCGTGCAGGTCCAGTTCCACGGCGTCCTTCCAGATTCCATACCACCGTTAATACAACAAGCAATAGTTAATTTAAATAAAAATCAATAAACCTGACTACCTGCAAATTTGCTGAAAAATACGATCGAATGACACCTGACTCTTCAAAATTGGTCAAAACGTTTAAACAGGAGGTCATATTAGAAAATAAAATGTGTATGTGTCCATATTGTCTGTATTTTTTTTTGTTTATAATTGATTCATGTTAAATTTTTTTTGTGTGTGTGTGTGATATTAAATAAATGTGTTTCTTTCTTTCTTATCATTAGGCGACCCGCTGCTCGTTTGCCCCCTTATCTATAAAAAATATCTTATTTATAAAAAAAAGAAACGCAGGTGTCGTATGAGCCGCATAAAGTACCCGTCATCATCAAATCTTTCTCGTTTTCATTTTAATTTCGCGGAAAAGCTCGCTTAACAACTTCTGCGTGAAATTTGTTATTCATAAAACTTTGAAATCTTTTCCTTAAGAGCCAAATAAAACGTGAATGTCCCACATTGACTGTTCTAAATCTTTTACGGCCTACGGCTGTGAAAATTTATTAGACGTCATAAACAAACCGTAGATGGTAACAATTTGAACAATCTAAATTATTTGAATATAATCGAAAATATTAGACGTATAAACTACTATGCAAATATAACTTACAAAATTCTCAAACCTACAAACACTCTTAAAAATTTATTTAAATGGTTAATTGAATCCTTAGATGCTTGATAGAGAAGTCGTAAGTCAAGTTATGTTATATATCGTTAGCTTAAACAATAGAGCTGTGATGAGACTCATTGCGATACAAATCCAATTAGTCTTAACAACACCAGCTCTTGTTTTGTAATCACAAAATAATGCCTCCGATTCTCACTGTCGTTAGGAAATTTGTTCAAATTAATTGTTGAAGAAAATTACGAAAGTATAAAAAAACTTTTTATACTTGATTGCGATTGGACAATTTCCTTTTTGTTTTACTTTTTGTTGAAATACGACAATTATGTTTGGTAAATCATTCTTTTAGAAAGTAAAATTTATTGAAGAAGATTTTTTCCTATATGATACTAAAATTGTTTCTTCGGATGTTTAAAAAAAAACAATCGTAAAATTGGTTTGAAAACTTGAAGAACTTGAGTCATTTCACAATTTTGCTCTGTTAATATGATATCATGATATTACTTGCTAACTGAAACAATATAGACTTAGAAATAACGAAAGAGTAATATATCAATCACTTTCCTTTTTTAAATAAGTTTAATTGCGAAGATTAGAGGACGATTCCTTCTTTTTATATATATCCATAAGCATTGTCTAGTAGTTTTCACGTCGCAGGATCACTTACATCACTGACTTCATGACTGCTTCTCTTTTAGCTCATCAGGTCATGCCTTCACTTTTCACGTGACATCAGTCCACAGTCCATCAGTCCACGATCGTTGTCGTGTGTCCCGGCATCTTTGTCGCTTTTCCCTTTTGAGGCTTCATCGTCTATTGTTACTCGATCCTGAACAGTTGTCGAGCGGTTCCCGGCATTTGTCATGCGATCCTAGTTCCTATTGCGGTCGTTTTCTGTCACTTGTATGTGTGTTGTCATGTCAGTGTAGCTTAGCAAATAGCTCATCGTTCGGTCATCTTCACTATTTCCTCTAAATTTGTCATTTATCATATGCATTGCTTTGCAAATGCCGGTGATTGATATTGATAGCGTATATTGCTGTTTTAGCAAACACAAAATTAGCAGATTACATTGGAAAAGCGATTTGACCCGCTCAATAGTCATGTAAAATGCATTAGTACCAATTTTTCGCGACAGAATATTAAATTATTAGTTGCTGCGAACCTCGATTTAGCAGAATCGTGTTGCCATTTTATTGATATTACAGTAGAACTCCCGGCGATAAACTCTAAGCCAAGCATTTGTAATTTGGGATTTTAGAAACAGCGACTTCATTTTTGAAACTATGACTATTTCCTCAAATAAAAAATGAAATAAATTCTAAAATTACACTTTAAATGGTAAGTGGGTTACAGTTAAAACAGGGACAGTAGTGTTAAAATCGTATATTGCAAGAAAACTATGGACAATGAATTTCAAGAAATTGCCATAATATTACACAAAACATGTATGCGGCAAAACTTTATCGTTTCCGAAGATATGCTCGGCACAGAGTTAACGATGTGGCAAATGTGTCGAAGTATTCACGAAGTTTGGGAGTTGAATGATGTAGTAGTTCCACATCTCGTGTTGATGACTAGCGCGCGGAGATCGCCCGCAACCAGCGCCGGCTACAGATTGTGCGGCAGTCGAACGCATGAGATATCACAGTGATTAACTACGTTCTAACGTCGAAGTTTAGATGTTCAGTTGCTAACTAGCTGCGTATCCGAGACTTATACACTTCTAATAATTACTTCAAGTAGCCTAACGCTAAAGTTTCATTTAAATTCGAGTCTGACTATGGTGCACCAATAACATTTTATCCAAATCTCCTATTAGACATTACATGCAAATATTAAAAAGGAAGTCATTTCATATCATTCGATAATTTTGTTAAAAACATATTTTTATTATCAAAAGCATTCTGAAAATTCGATGCGGTCCCATACAAATCGTCATTGTCTATTTGAAGCTATTTTTTCAAGTAAAAGCCTTTAAGATTATGTATTCTGTTTTGTTTTGCTCCATTCTTCTGTAAAAATGAATCTTCTAATACAACAAAAATCGCAAGATTTTTCTCTAACAATTAACGAAATGATTTCAACAAATGTGGACTTTTACCGCTACATAAATTAAGGAATTTGTGTGAATCGTCATAAATCTTCGAGTTTGAGAGGCAAAGGTGTAACTAAAATTAGCTTATTCGTAAGTACCGCAAATGTTCTAACCGCATAGTGCTGCTACTGTTCTAGACTTGCACCAGGTTAAGACAAACGTCACAGCTAAACTATTGTTTTGTTAAAGCAGTGGAAAGGCCCTATTCGCCTTTCCACTGGTTTAACACACACATACTCGTACATCATAGTTTAACTGTGACTTTATTGAGATTTTTGTTATTATGTAGCAATAACTTTTTTAATAATTTTATTTACCCATTTGATATTATCAGTGACACTCTTTCATACAAATTATTATATTCATTTTCATTTCCTTTTTTTATTTAATTGTCTGACATATATTAATTTCTAAATACTTGTTATAGGTATCCATATTATATTTTTTATTTCAAGTCTCATTTTAAGGACGCTCTTTGTGTGAATGTTTTTTTTAAAATAGACCCATAAAATGATTAGAGGAAACTTTTCAACTTGAAAACGAGTGCTCTTGAAGACAAGTGTGTACTTTAAGTTGTTATTGAACTGTAAAGAAAAACTTAGTATCGGGCAAAGCGCCAACTTTATTTCAGTACTAACATGAAACTCTTCTTGCCGTGATCACATCTA
>DWLR01004060.1:0-12599 GCA_018246295.1 Papilio alexanor hazarajatica
GCCGATGCAACACATATGTTTCTGAGGGTTAGTTTTTTGTGCTATACTCTTCGTAAACAGGTAAACCAATGTGCAAATCTAGACCCCTCAACTGCTTTAGCTTGACTCTATTGTAAGATGAAATTACTGACGATCCATTTTATATTATAAAAATTTTCACTCTCATGTCATTTGATATCAGTGACAAAATAGTGGGATTAAATGTCTGCGTCACTCCGTGTCCAAAATTAACGTGTCGTCGTTATTCGTTTCACCTGTTAAAGTAATAATGTAGCGCTTATGGGACGTGACGTTTTACATGCATTTTTATGAGACAGCAAATTGTACATTACCAAAGTAACACTTTAAAACAACATACTTATTAAATTATTTATATTTGTATGAATATGGCGGGATATATCGATAGAGGTAGGCATAAAAAAGATGGATGACGCGTGAAACGTGTGGTGACGTGATTAAGAAGGGAGTGATGATTGATATGACAGATAATGGTGATGATGATGATTTATATTAGATTTTAAGTAGCTCAGTATATTATTTAAGTGTGAACAGATTTTTTATAGAAGAAAGTGGCAAACAAGCACCGCTTCCCATAAGCATCAGCAACGAGCCTTTGCGAGTTGCTTAAACAGAGGAGGGGATAGGCAGAAAATTGGACATTTCCTTCTGCCGTCCTCCGTCAAATCTTTATCTTCCCACAATTACCTTATTAGAAAAAGGTGGGAAGGGGAAGAGGACTAAAATTAGGCCTCCGGCACCACACTCATCAGATAAAACGCAGAATACTTCTACTTCACGCCTGTCTTCTGTGAGGTCATAGTAATTCACGGGTCGAGCGGGCTATTCGTTCAACAGATGTCGTTATTACAGTCTCTACCACTGTACCGTGATATCATTAATATTGGAATCAACAGCAGTTGCATCATTGATTCTAAAGCTTCATCAATTAATAAACAGCAAAAAATTAAACGTAAGATTTCAATGATTCATTCAATGCAAAATTTATTTAAGTTTACAAAATGCCTAATGAGATAATGAACCGACGAAGTTGACGACTGGTTGGGAATATAGGAATTTTTATTACAAAATAATACAAGATTATAGTGGACATCTAAGTCTCATTCAAGCAGTTTCGGGTAAGAGTGTCTAGTATCCGTAGGTCGAGCGGATACAGAACAGTAAAAGTGTGTAAGTTTTGATTTGTTGGGATCTGTTTTATGAGCGAACATCGCTCCCGACCCGTTTTATGAGTGTTGAAAGTAAATTGCTGTGACAAATATGTTTGCAGCGATGTGAGTAATTGTTTTCTTTTGTATATACTTTTATTTTACTATCTTTTTTAAAAAGAGTGAGCGAGCTAATAAAATTAATGGTGCTGAAGCGTAAGCCAGCTCAAACGTAGCGTCATTCTTCGTTTCATAACATACTAACGGCAGGGGTTATTAAGAATATCCGTAACTGAGCGCGAACATGCGTAAAAATATTCAGAAGAAGCAAGGTATACTGGTGGACCTGTGTCGTACCCATTGAAAATACATAGTCTCTGCCGACCCTTGAGTTCTGGTGTTGAGTACTAATTTATTTATTATCTGTATGTTCGGTAGTAAACGTAAATATCAATCCTACAATATCAATACTTTACCGTTCTCTCACTAACGTCACCGTTAGAAATTAATTTGATATTTGAGCATAATTAACTATCCAAATTTCAGTGATATGGATTTCAAAATACTGAAATATCTAACACCTTTAGCATTTGCTCCGACTTGTAAATCTTTTAATTTCTTTGACCTCGACAAATGTGTATTACTATAGAAGTGAAATGTTATTAGATTTCACTTTTATGCAAAATTTCCTATAGTATTTTATAGACCCATTATTATATGCTTCATTGCGTCGTGGTTAAAGCAATATTGCCATGCGAAGTTTCCGCGTCTAAACCTATTAATTGAGCAATTTGAAGACATTATTCTCATTCGTTTCGTTGGTAGAATTAAAACGCATCGCCTTCTGGCCTTAGTGTTCTAGTTTCCGTGTCATTAATTTTTTCTTCGTGATCTTTATTAAATTTAATGAATAACTAACGATCCATCCTGGTACATGGATAGCATATTTGTTCACATTTTCTTTCATTATATACCACCACAATAATCTTCGAAGAGATTGCCAGCCTGTTAATTTACATATTGATTTTTTTGGTGGAACCGTTGACCATAAGTATTCCTTTATTTTAGGAAGGAGGGATGGCGTCTAATAGGCCGTAACTTATAGACAAAACCAGTTCCAGTATGCACAACAGTAAAGTCCAGGACATATGGCAGATCAGTACATACTGTGCCGACCCTACGCAAGTGGGAAAAGAGCAGGGAGACGATGATGACTAGTTCTTTTATTTATTCATGATCAATTAGTATGTAAAATAAAATAAACATCTACTTTTTAAATTAGTATAGCTTTTTATTTAATTAACTACAAAATTGAACATGCAAGATAGACATTTATAAATTTACTTATTAATTATTTGGGACTGAGATATCAAAAGCATTAAGTCACACAGCCAAAATGTTACCAAACTGTGACACTACAACATAACAATTTCATACCATCGAACTGTACACACCAGAAATCCGCAAATATTACAGTGCGCCTTTGAAACGTTATCTCTAAATTTCAAAACAACCCCGCAAACTAGTCCAGTTTCCTGCACACGGAAATGAGACGATTAAGTCTTGCTTCCTCCGCTCAGAGGCTTATATCGTTTACATAGAGAATTAAGCCAATTTAGATTCGTGCTGCTTAACAACTCGTAAAAGTTATAGTTTATTTAGAAAACGACAATAAAATTATTCATTCCATCTATGTTTACAATATTATAAACAGAAATATTTTTGTTATAAAAAGCTTTTATTCTTTTTTTATTTTAGCTTTTTTCTATTAAATAATATAGTCTAATTTGATGCAAAAAAATGTAATAAAATATTATTTATCACAAATTCAGTGACTGATTAATTTTCAATGAGACAGCAAGGTGAGCCTACAAAACAGTGGTTCTCCATGTATTGTGAATAATTTTAATACGAAAGAATGTATTTTACTCTTTCCAAAGGTCAATTCAATATCATATAAGCCAATTCAATATTGATGGTCGCTTACTACAAATAGGTAGTTGGTTATCGTACCTTCGACACTCAAATTAGAAGTTAAAGCTTATTTCTAGAAATTATCGCTTCTTACGTAGAACTAAATAATAAAACAATAAATTTTTAAAAGAAAATATAACATGGTTTCCTTCCCAGGAAGCTGAGAAATATGATAGATTATAATGCGTCCGCGAAAAACTGGAGAACCACGTCCCCGCAATTTGTAACGTTACGGTAACTAATGACCGCATTAAAAACAGCTTTACAAACTTAGAAACAACTTAATTTGATTTTTATACAGCTTTTAAATGCCTTCCGGAATAAATGAAGTTGCTTATTTGTTTAGACTACTCTCTATTTAGACCTCTAAAATTTTATTATTTTAGTACCTAAACAACCGAGAGAAAGCTTTGTCCTTTATTTGGTTGATTTGATAGAACATAATAAAAGTACCCTAAACACATTTATTAATGAATAAAGAGAAGAAAGCTATACGTTATTTAAAAGATCCTATAAAGTATTAATGGTTTGCGACAGTAGTATACAATAACAGACAAAAGCGAAACGGAAAATGTTTTAGTGGTTTGTACGTGTGATGTATAAAGTCATGGAAATTGCAATATGTCAGTATTATGTCTTTGATTTTCTAGAATAATGAAGTTTCTTGTCTACTAAAATTAATTATGGAAGAATAGTAATCTAGTTGTGCTAAAGAAAATTACGAACTTTCGTGAGACTCAAAAAATTTTTTGATCTCGGTATATGTAATATTTTATTTGGAAAAAGTTGATTATTATATTCTACCGTCTTCTAAATACTGAAATCAAAAGCGAGGTCAAGACTTTTATGCATTATAATTATATATATTTTACAACATAAGCTTTAAAATGGCGTCGTTGTCTCGGAGGAATGACAAATATTCATGAAATCTGTAGCAGGTGCGTGGTTTTGACACTGACAGAGGATTATGTATTCAGAGCGTCGAAATCCAAATTATAATAAAACAATTACTTGTGTAGGTGAGTCATTTATAAAATTTTGTATTTGTGTACATTATTTTTAGTGTAATTCATTCATTAGCAATACTGACAGGACTAAACAAAACAAAAGCCTAAATGCTTAGTGCCTAAAGGGTTTTAAAGAGGCCGTTAGTTTAATTTTAATAATATTAATCGCTTCCACTTCCAATTTTTTTTTATCTATCCCTTTCTCTATAAAATATAAAGACGTTTCTAAAGACGAAATATGTTTCTTGTAAATGTCAAACGGTGGCGATTGTTTAAATTTACTAAAGCTACGCAACTGCATGCAATTTATTCAGAATACATCCAAAATGAAATTAATTAAAGGAGTCCGATGGTATAAGTGTAACATGATAACGTAAGAGAGAGTCGGCGGGCGACGGCCTGTCCGCTTGGCGCTCGTCTAATTAGCGAAGTGTACAGAGGCCAGATTACGGAAGAAGGATTACGTTGCGAATGAAAACCGAATCATTGTTGTGCGTGATAATTTATAAAATAGTAGTGGAAATGTATCACTGTATATTTTATAGAGATGAGATTGATGATTGAAATTTAGAATAAGCTCACAGTAGAGGACAGATATACAGCTTAAATGGAAGACTATTTTTTTGCAGCTCGCGTAGGTACGAAGTTAATTTTGTTATATAGAATAATTTGGCAAAAGAGCAGCATTTAAGGAAAGTATATTTTCTCTCTCTCTACTCTCTCCTCTTGAAGGCCCCTAAGTCGTATTGGTTTGGAAATATCGCTGGAGACAGATCAATTCACAACGCGGCAGGTAAGAAGTTCCGCGAAAAGCACACGGTTGTGGAATGCCAACCATCGAGGTGATTTGGATGGTATCTGGAGCTCTATCGTGTTGTTGTATTTATGAATGTTTCTTCCGTTTTTTCATAAATGAACTAATTTAGCTATTAATTTTGTAATTGCAGGACAGGCACATAGCATATGCATTGCGTTTGAAGGATTGTTAGAGTGGAATGTATTTATAAGTAAAAGACTTTGTAAAAGGAGTTTAAAAAGGTTTATATAAAAGACTTAAAGTTTATGCGTCATTGAGTAGTTGACGGCGAATGCGATGCGCGCGGACCGGTGAGCGACGTCTCAAGGCGCACCCCGCGCGTCTCCCCTGTGGGGTGTTCAGTAGGTACTGAACAAGGATCTATATTTATAAACGTCTGTTTTTGTTTTACAACTTCATGTATTGCCGCAGAGTCTGCATCGGCTAATGAATTTAAATTATCCATAGTATTCTGATACAAATTTATTACCGTAGCCGATAGTTGTTAAACATTTATCGCTAATTCACTCTGTTTCAATTCGTTATGCAATTTGTATTGTCGGCGTAAGCACTCCCTTGCCTGACATAGCCAATTTGTGACATCGATATTGAAATATCAAACGTAGTTATTGTTTTTGTTAGAATATCCTGATCTTATATATCCGAATGTGAAACAATTTGTTTCTTAAAACGACGCAGCCGATCATTATGAAATTTGTCGCGAAATAAATTAAATATTGTCGCGGGATACGAAAAAGGCTTTAGGGCCTTATTTTACGACCTTTTACGCGAAAGAAAAAAACTTTCCGAGCGATCAAAAACTTAATCGATATTAAGTTAGGTTTTTTATACCACTGAATCAAATTCGATGGTAACCGTGTCAGTTATATGACTTTTTAAAGTCTGATACGTAAAAGTCAGAATTTGATTTGTAAAATGCTAAACTTTTTGTTAAAGTCCGAATTTAAAGTTAGAAACCCATATTGAAATTCTGAGGTAACAATCATAAAAAATACAATCGAATTGAGAAACTCCTCCTTTTTTGAAGTCGTTTAAAAGTACATCGCTTTTTTTTAACTTAAATTTTTTTTCGTCGAAAAATCCGCAAACTTACAGTACAATTTCTTCAATATGTTTTACAGCAAAAAATTCATTGAAACAGTAGTTTTGTTTAAATTTTGCTAAAATGCTTAGGAACAAAATCGTTTCTTTCAAGATAATCCAAGAGTGTCCGCGTCCTGGAGGAGGTGGAGACCCTGTCTGACCACTTGTATATACGATTCAAGGTCTCCAACGCGCCCCGCAAGTCTCAGACCCCGGCGGCGCGAGGGCGAGGCGTAGAGAGCTTCCCGAGGTGTCTCGGCTCTCACGCTTCGACGCAGACCGGGCGGAAGAAGCCGCCGTGGTCTGCGCCTGGGCGGGAAACCCCCCCAAAGGGTGGGGGATGAAGAGAGGGCCGCCCGGCTGCGTAGGGACCTGACAGTGATCTGCGACGCCGGGATGCCAAGGGCGCGTCGGTTCACACCCAGCGCAGGCGTATACTGGTGGACGCAGAACCTTACTGTCCTGCGTGCCGCCAGCAACGCCGCCCAGCGTGCTTTCACCCGGTGTCGCAGACGCCGCCACCGGAAAGCGGACGAGTTGGAGCATCTGCAGGCTGAGCTACGCTCGGCCCGGAGGGCGTTTGCCATCGCCATCGGGGCCGCCAAATACTCTGCCTATGCGGAGTTATTAGCGACGCGGATCCACGGGAGCGCCCGTACCGCTTGGTACGGACGAAAATGAAGGTAACGCCCTCCACGGAGGACCTAGAGCCGGACCTCCTCAGCGCGGTGGTCGAGGGGCTGTTTCCAGACGGGGCTGTCTTTAAGCCACCGCGCATGGCTTCTCCGGAGGAAGAGGAGGAGGAGGACGAGACCACCCTTGAAGCTCCTCCGGTAACAGTGTAGAAAATTACCAGGGCGGTCAGCCGGCTCAAGGGGTCACGGAAAGCTCCGGGACCGGATGGGGTCCCCGGCAAGGTGCTCCAAATCGCCCTGAAACACCTTGGGGACCGCCTCCGCTGCCTGGTCAGTGACTGCTTGGCGGCGGGGCGCTTCCCCGGGGTGTGGAAGGAGGAGCGGCTGATTCTTCTAAGGAAGGAGGGTCGGCCCGTAGACTCCCCTTCCGGGCACCGGCCGCTCGTGATGCTGAATGAGGCTGGGAAGCTACTCGAAAGAGCGGTGGCTTCCCGCATCACCCAACATCTAGAAAGGGTCGGACCGCCACTGTCCGAGAACCAATTCGGGTTCCGGTCCGGGCGATCCACTTTGGACGCCATGACCGACCTGAAGAGGTTCACGGAGAGGGCGGCCGAGAATCGGCGGCGATGGCGATATCTTTAGATATCGCCAACGCCTTCGGCTCCCTCCCCTTCCGGGTAATAGAGGAGGCACTCCGATACCACGTGGTGCCCCTCTACCTAGGGGCTGTATAAAAGAGGTGCGGCGGATGGCCTGTGGTCCAGGGGTCCGTACTAGGGCCCCTGCTATGAAACATCGGTTTCGATGTTTCATAGCAGGCCCTCCTCCGTAGGCCGCAACGCATCGTTGCGGTGCGTGCCTGTCGTGCATATCGTACGGTGGGCCACGCTGCGGCCTGTGTTTTGGCCGGCACTCCCCTCTGGGAGATAGAGGCGGGAGCGCTGGCCGAAGCCTACCGGGAGCGGGCAGAACAGAGAGCCCGGGGCGATTCACTCGCCTCGGAGGAGCTCGCCCGCGCCCGGGAGAGAAGGAGCCTAAGAGTACTGGAGCTCTGGGCGAGTGGCCTAGCGGACGCTGAATTCGGCGTCCACACGATAGAGCCCACGGCTCCAAGAGTGGTGCGGGAGGACCCACGGGACCCTCACCTTTCGGCTCACACAGGTGTTGTCCGGACACGGGTGTTTCGGGCGGCACCTGTGCCGAATCGGAAGGGACGAGACGACGTCGTGCCACGGGTGCGGCGCCAATGAGGACACGGCTCAGCACACCCTGGAGGTGTGCCCTGCCTGGTCCGATGAGCGCCGCACCCTGGTGGCGGCGATTGGCGGTGACCTCTCGCTTCCCGGCCTCGTAAAGGCGATACTGGGAAGCGAGAGAGCATGGGATGCCGTCGCCTCCTTCTGCGAAATCGTTATCTCACAAAAGGAGGCAAAGGAGCGGGATCGCGAAGCCGATCCCATAGCGCCCCCGCTCCGGCGCAGACGTGTGAGAAGACGAGGGCGGCGATATATCGCTGCCCTCGCTCTCCCCCCTAGTGGTGCTGGCCGGTAGGGATGGGATGTCCCTGCCGACCCAATAGCCCACATGTCTAGGGGGAATCGGGTGGTCCGATCCTGGCGTGGAGGCCCCAGCATACGGTGCCAGCTTGCGAATGTCGCGGAAGAAACACAAAAGTGCGCCCGCGGCATTCGCAAAGAGTAATGTGGACCACCACTCTTCCTCCACTCTTCCTTCCACTCGGGAAGGGGGAGTGGAGGCGAGCCACACATAGCCTCCCTCCCCACTGCCCCCACGGTGCGGGGGTATGCGGTAACACATTTTACTGTTGTAAAAAAATAAATAAAAAAGAGTGTTTTTTGTGGCAATCGATACAAAACAATTTGTATAACAATACAACTACAGGTAACTTACTTGCAAAATCATCTAATCTAATTAAAGACCATAGTATATATACATACTTTTCTCAAATATGACCTGAATCCACTTTTATCTCAAAACTTTATTTTTCTTCGTTTAAGAACTAATTATTAAGAAGTGTTTGATCATTTTCCAGGCTAAATGTTCATAATATTTGATTCTCATAACATAGATAGATATTCATTATCGTAACATTGTGATAATTGTTTGTGAAATTTATGAAAAAACTGAATTCGAAGCTTTTGATACCTATCAAAATTAACTGCTGAGATTTCAAAAAAGACACTACAAATTACAGAGATTATAAATAATAATTTAACGAAAACACGAACAATCTCAAAGCCATAAAGTTTTGAATAGATATGTATTCTTCGCATATTTCTTATTTATTTATCCTCTTATATGTTATAACAATAATAGACAGCTATCTAAACGTAGGCTTGTTAAATTGCGACCACTTTGGAAACTAAACTCCGGTATTCAAGACATCATTCCATTTGCTTCGCCTTACGAGTTATTGTTACCTGAATATTCTTTCTACCCAATTCGCACCTTGTTCCCCAAGGACTCTTTACTCATATTCGATATTGAAGGACGGATATATTTTGAGAATCTTCTGTGATAAAATTAGTCTTTGTATTTCAAAGTACAAAGCAAATTGAAATTTGTTTTTGGCGAAACAGAGATAAAAATCGATATGGTTAATAGTAATTTAATATTTTTGATTGATCGAAATTATACGTTAGCTACAAATTTAAGTTAAATTAATAAAATGAATAGAGCAAATCAGACAGTTATATTTGACAATCGTTCAATCATTTTGTGTTTCTTTTTTTTTCTCGATATTTAATAATCTAAAATTTATTAATGTTAAAATTAATAAAAATAATATATCCATAAGTAGAAATTCTTTAAATAATTACATGGCGTGTGCAGATAACGAACCTTTTTTTATATAGAATAAGGGAGGCAAACGAGCAGCGGGTCGCCTAAAATTAAGTGAACCGACGCCCATGGACTTATCTTGTCAAAGGTAAAAAAACTACTTTTTGTTTGTAAACAACTTTTTTTAGATAAATTTTTATACACATATATCATGTCAAACCTAATCTGATCTAAAATTATCTTCTGAACTAACTAAAACTTTAACGTAAAAACACAAGCAAAATATCATCAGTTCTAAAATTTTCCGATTTGACTTAGATATTTCATAAACTGTCTCTCAATGACACTTCAAATTTTGAATGAGTCTTTTTAGTTTTTTTTTTTGTTCACAATTTGGGTTAAGTTTATAATATCCGTAGACCAATTATAAACTGACGAAGTACACAATCAGGAGGCAAGTATCATATATTTAATGTATTTTGCAATAATAATTTTAAGTTAATTCTATATCTATTCTATAAAATAATATTAATTCCATTTAATTCAGTCAACAAATAAAAAACATTCAAAATTTTTAAGCAATTAAAATAGAAAAATTCACAAATAAATAATAGTTGGTAACACTTCCTTATTTCTTTTACACTTTATATTAAATGTTAAATTTATTCATTTCCATTTATAACTTGTATATATTAGAAAGCATATTTTCGACTTAAGCGTACTTGAACTGGTAAGTTGCAGAAAGTGTAGGTTCCAAAGGTCATCAAATAATACCCTTGGCGTGTTGCAGCTCGGAACGAAGTGTTACTTGTCAAGCATCCTTTGAGCTTTCTGAAGCTTGCATGTGTTTAGCGACACGCTGCACCGCGTTGTAAGCCCATTCTGCGTGGGTGGTAGATATAACTAAAACTATAGGCAATCAAACATCTGTTAAAGTTAGGAATTACGACCAAAATGTACAATAATCCGGTACGCGACAGTAAAATGAATGAAAATAATATACAAGAAGCGTTTTTATTAAATCAAAATGTTTAACACTTTCAAATGTTGTTTGAATGACGTTATATTTTTTTTACATTTCATTTTTATTTCGTTTGTTCCATTTTCAATTAACTAGCTTCGATAATCATAAAAGTGCAAGATTTTAACCGATATCAAAACAGGAGGTCCTCAATTCTGTTGTATTTTTTATGTTTATTACCGTAGAACTTAATTTCCGAACCGATTTTTTTTTTTCGTTTGGAAAGGGGATATACGCTAGTGGGTCGCCCTTTTAATTTTAAATGTTATTGGATATTGGGTTCCGAAGATACGAGTATACCGAAAATTGACATAATTTTAGACTTAAGCTCTGTTTGGATTGAATGGATTTGTAATGAGACATAGCGTGAATACAAATTATTATAAATATAACAAGGTGTTTCCTGCGGCTTCGCATGCGTTCATTCTTATTTTCCTAGCTAATTTTTTTTTGTAATTTGATTCTTAGAAATTAATTTACAATTTCAATATAAGATAACATGTGTCAAAAAATTGTTATTGTCAAGATTAACATAGCTGATATTTAAGCAACCGATAATGAAGTTTTTTTATTCTATTTTTTATCCCTAAAAAAGGGAAGAATCATACAAATTTAAAGTCGTTACTGTTTTGGTCTAAAAAAAAACGTTTAAGATTATTCAAATGTTATTATTTCATAAATTGATAGGATACAACGACGAAATGTAGACGATGTCTACCGCATTCTAGATTAATACACATTACACACAATGATAAATAATCATAACTGAATTAATCTGTACACTGCATTACGCAATGAACATTCACACAAATGGAAATCAAAAACTTTGGATTAAAAAAACCTCGTAATAAATTTTGTATCATCTCAGGTACTTTAACCTTTACATTCATACATAGTATAACTATCGTTCACACTTAAACTATCGTTCGCATCTCATTTTTGGGTTCCATATGTGATGAACAATGAAAACATCCAGAGCTGTCTCTTGTTTTTTTTTTTGTCTAATTGCTTTTACATCCGTTGAAATATGCAAAAATTTGCCCGATATAATGCTAAGAAAAATCTCAGCATTTTTAAATCAAAAAACCGATAAATCCTAAACCTAAATCATGATAGACAGTAAAATTCATCCAGTATAGGAATAAATTTCGTCTTCGTGATAACATTTATGTCGATACAATGACTCATAAATTTGATATGGATACAAATTTATCAAATATTATATGATTTATTTCATTGAAACCGAATGTATTATGGCGTGTGATCCTGATATCTATACAAGCCTGCAGAGCGACACTTTTTTTTGTTGTAATTTTCTTGATAAGCATTAATTTTATGCCTCTCCTACATCAAATCTTCCATTTTTTTATTTTTGTCTGCCTTTCTGTCTGTGCGTCACGATTTTACTTACCAAAAATCGGTATATATCAAGAACATATGATTGCGCATAAGACAAGCTATGTAAAATATAGGTCTGTATGTCTTTTTGCTGTATGTCCCATTATAAGTTAAAAATGGCCTAACCGATCTTAATGAATATTGGTCTATAGCAAGAACACGTAATTGCGCATTAGATAGACTAAATGAAGAGTCTGTCTGTCTGTCCGTTTGCTGTATTTTTCGATACAACTTAAGAACGGCTTTAAAGATCTTAATGGAAATTGGTTCATAGCAACAACACGTGATTACGCAAATGAAATATAAAATAAATGAAATTTGTTTTAACTGTTTGTAAATGTCATAAAATCGTGTTGACCGATGTTAATTAAAAATTGTGTGCTTAACTAAATGACGCATGATTACGCCAACGCTATTATTGGCCTATGCCATATCGATAAGCCTAATGATAAGAAAAAAAGTAAATTTAAAAACATTATCTTGTATTTTCCCGTTGGTGATATTTTGAATGCGTGCGAAGCCGATGGCAACGTCTTGCATACTCGTATAAAATTTCCTCCATATCACGGATACAACGAAACAACTTAACCGATCTTTAAGAAATTTTAAGTACATTTGCAATTTGGTCCAACTCAAGAGATAGGATAGGACATATTTTAATTAATGGCCTCAATATTTTTATTGCAAATTAAG
>DWLR01004061.1:0-12595 GCA_018246295.1 Papilio alexanor hazarajatica
ATATATATATATATTAATAAATAAAAAAATATTTAAAAAATTACTAACACATAGATTTTTTAAACATTTATATTTGTATAACTTCATTTGTATGTCTATCAAATTGTTTGTCCATTGGTATTTTATTTTTGCCCGACTGACAAGAGGGTAATTATTACTACGATATGTATGCATGTATGTACTCGTATGTCCGTTCCTTAGTGAGCTGTAGCCCAAACTCTTTCCCAAAGCGTTACTGGCTATCGGAAAAGTCAACGGAATTATTTGTGATCGTTCGTCGATGCTAATGTTTTCCACATATTTTCTATCCTTCTCTTATTTACTCCATATGAAATACCTATTATGTAACTTTTTCCACCGGCGTAGCATTTGTTACAAATAAAATAAAACCAAAGTTAAATTGCCATGGAACTCAACGTTTTTAGTGCAATGTAATTATTCTGAAACCGAAACCTTTATTTTACCAACGTCTACAATAAACTTTGTAGTCGACCATTATTATAACAAGTTAACTACGAAAGCGGGTAGTTGCGATTTCAATGGATTTTACTTATTAATTTATGATTTAATGGGTTGTTATTTTTATTGTACATTCGTAAATTTGCAATTATAGTTTTTGAAATTCTGTTATTAAAGTAAAATATTCCCTTTTATTGTTGGATTTCAGGGAAATGCTTTTATAGTTTAAGCTGATTAAAGTTCTAAATTGTTTGTTATTTTATACGTGATATAAAGTAAAAGCCTCAATGATCCAACCTTACGTTAATAAGGTTCTGGTATCTTTCGTATTAAAGAGAAGGAAAGTAGGGAAGGAAAAGCAGATATTGAAGATTTTTTTTATGTTTTATTCTATAACTGTCCAACAGTTTTCATAACTATGAAATGATTACGTAATATTTTCCGAAATTATTTTGCTATTTAGCATAAATACGACATGTTGGTACATCTTACAGTTACGTCACAGTCAATAATAATAATATTCTAGGACATAATTCACACACGGCCATCTGATGCCAAACTAAGCAGAGCTTGTGCTATGGAAACCAAATGACTTATATACTACATTTAATAATACTTTTTTTTTGTAAATACATACATATATAGATAATTACACCCAGACACAAGACAAACAGACATTTTTCATGCACACAAATTTTGTCCTGGGTGGGAATCGAACCCACGACCTGCGGCGTGAGAGGCAAGTATCTTACCACTGCGCCGACTGGTCAGTCGCAATCAATGAAATGAAAGATATGAAGAGATTTAGTATGGGTACATCACTCTTGACGAAAAACTGAGAAGTATCAATCGTATCATCTCCACTTCAGTATGCTGTAAAGTCTGGTACTTCTGGCCTAGAGTGGTACTCGGGTAGTGATCTAGCTTCCGGTCTTGTTAACGTCTAGGGTTGGCTATCTTTTGTGGTTGTTGCGGATATTGATGCAGTCGTTCTGATTGCGTCTTGGTACGCAGCCGTTTACTCGATTACCTCTGTTTACCATTTGAAATAATCTATCTTGAATCATTACGAACAAATAACTATCTATGCATATATTGTCTATTTTTAGCAAGTATTTTTTTAGTAAAATGTAAAATTTTAGATTATGGGAATAATTTACAAACAATTAATTCAATAAATCTAAACATGATTAAGTTTGTGCTGGAACATGTTTGACGAAAAAATCGAAAGGCGAGTTCGAACCCACGACTTCGTGTTTAACATTTTGCACCTTTAACGATTGATATTGGCTATGTATATATAATATATGTATGTATATATTAATTTAAAAAAAAATAATCTGTTTTTTTTTGTTTCAGCTGACCCCTCCTAAGACGTCGTCGCGTGCGCTCAATGTGAAATAAATCAAGCAACACCGAACGATTTATCATTTAACTTAAAAAGTGTCCGAAAATAAACATGGCGCTTAAATTCAACGCGTCCGCAACTGAAATAGAACCGATCGCCGCGTCTTGTAGGGGAGGCTGAACTTCCGTTCAAAATGTGAAATAATAAAAATAGCCAGGATATCCCTATGCTAGTGAGTAACGGAAACGTTGTGTAGTCGAGAGACAGATATGGCTAACTACAAAAGTAGATTGAGGATTACAAGTAGGTGTGCGCAACCCTTGTTCTTATTATTACGGACTAGGATGTGTTATCTAGTGTTATTGACATTGTTTGGTGTTTGTAGTGGTTATGTTGAACAGAAGTTTGCTATGGAACCTCAAGATCAGGTATTTATGATTTTATAACTACAACATAGTTTTATAGATTAACGCTTAACATTGTTTAAAGTATGAAATATACAAACGCTTACTTTATGCGCTAGTAAGTTAATAAAGTTTTGTTATAATTAAACAAGAAAGTCAAGAAATAAATAATACTATTTTTAATATGGGTTCAATAATTAAACAATCATTCCGACCGGTCTCTAACTATTGTGAATGAGTCTGTTAATATAGTTTTTAAAATTAATTCATTACAATAATGTTAATTTTTTAAGTTAAATCCTGCTCTAATGTATTGTAAAGAAAATGATTGAAAATAACGCCATCTAGTTAAAAGTTGAGTAACTAGTTTTTTTATAAATTATAATTTGTTAAGTTTACTATTATTAAATCGTTTAATATCCATGATACATTTCAGTTCCTTACCATTTTTAGAAAGCATGTCATATAAGTTTAGAATAAATATTTTAATTTATTTGAATTCCTTCCGTGTCGTGAGTTAACGGTTCACATAAACGTTTACTTTTTTTTTCCCTAACTCTACAAGCAAAAGCGAAACTAATGTCAAGTAGTGTTGTCAAGCTCGAAAAGTTTTTGGTGGACTTAGTTGTCATCTAATTTTGAACGTTGTTGAAATGCGTATATAAATAAAAATAATGGCTATATTGTAGCAACTATAATATCTAATGCCTTGGCCTCAGGCAGATTGTTATTTGTGGCATTTCTTTTGCCTTTACATTTACGTCCATAATATCATATTTTATGAAGCATTGTTACGAGAGGTTGTACTGAGTAATACACCTTTATTGTAGTGAGATAAAAACAAAGATTTGTATTTTAAAATTACTTCCGTGCTTATTGCTTCTCTGTATAATTTATCGCATGTCTTAACGTTTTGTAATCAAGTCTTTGTAGCCGATGGCCGTACCGTATTCATATAATATTTAATTGAAGAGCTTGTTATCGCAAAAATCTTTTTATTATACAATGAACATAATATACAAGTAATGGAAGTAAAACTTATTAAAAAGAGACGTTTAATTGGCAAGTATTTTAAAAGATATACAACTGTACGTATCTTAAAGAATATTTTTTTTTTTATAGTTTTCAACTGTTTTACATCATATTTTTCTCATGTAACAAAATAAGTCTTATCGTGACGCGATCTTGAAATTTCACTATCGATTCCTGTTCTGTTACAGTATACCCATGTAAGGAGTTTCACATCATAAATATCTACTCTAAGCGTAGTTTATCACAAACTCTTGAGTTATTTATTTAAATCACAGTTTTCATTTTGTTGATTTAATATGTTTTGAATACTTATCAAATTATAGACAGCGGTGGTTGGTTCTCGGGTAATATTACCATGCCGAGTGGAGAACAAAGTGGGCCAGCTTCAGTGGACGAAAGATGACTTTGGTCTGGGTCTACATCGAGATCTGAGTGGATACGATCGATACAAAATGATCGGAAGCGACGAAGAAGGTTAGTCTTAACACATAATTACATTGCTCCTTTATTGACCGACTTCAAAAAAGAAAGAAGAAGGAGGTTCTTCCTCCCTCTTCAGTTCGGTTATATTTTTTAAACGTTTGCCACCGCAAAACTTCGCCCTTTACGACTCGATTTAAAAAAATATTTTGTTCGAATGGGAACATTCGCAAGTGAGTTTCATTAAATTTTGCATACTGCTGCATTTGCTTTCTTTTGTTTGTCGAAAAGTCTTCTTTTTTTAAGGTTGTTTAACAGAAGAAGGTAGCAAACGAGCAAGCGTTTCACCTGGTTTTAAGTGACCGTTACCCATAGGCATCTGAAAAATGCAAATGAGTTGCAGATTGCCTACCTTTAGTAGAAAATAGATTGACAAAGAAGTTAAAAAGGATATTATCCTGTTGAATCTTCTTCCTCCTTCCCATTCTTTTCTACTAAGGACTTTATAATGATGGATAAAATTATGGTATTACAACATGTTTCCTGTTCACAGGTGATTATTCTTTGGATATAAGAGAAGTGACATTAGAAGATGACGCCAAATACCAGTGCCAAGTTAGCTCTGGATTAAGAGGTGATTTTACAATTTTTAAGTATTTATAGTTACTACATTTATACTACATAAGACGAAAATGCGACGGGTTTATTTTTAAATATAGACTTAAATGATTATTGCTCAGATACATTTTGAGCTAAGCTCTAACAGTTAAATGTATCGATAAATAGATAGACGACAAGGAATTTTCCCAACATTTCAAAAAGTATTTACTAAAAAAAATAAGCCAACAAACAGCTAACAAGGAGACGGCAAGGGTGTGGGGTCCTCAAATCAAACGGAGGTTCCGCGTGTAGATAGCACTCAGTGAGTGCATTCATATACTCAAACCCTAGAGCGCACTACTTAGCCATTGCCGAGAAAAATCCTAAAGTTTGAAATTTTTTTTTTTTGTATTAAAATCTAAAAAATCGTTATAAACCATTTCTTTTGAAATTTTATACATTATTGAATTGCGAATTTAATAGTTTTTAATTTTTTAACGATTAGAACTTATAAAAGACGGAGGAATGTAAATACAATACACACAAAAGCCACAATTATTTTAAACATTTTTTTATAAAATAATATATATTAAATACAATAAATATTTATGATAAAATGTTCATAGCATTAGATATGATATTTATCAAAAAAAAAACAGGAAAAACACAAATTTTGTCGACAACTTGCACAACAAATAAATGCAGCTTTTTTTACAGGAGCACAGTGTTTTCAGAATTACTTTTGAAAAACAAACTTCGTTTACGTTCATAAATATTTCTCGATGTTCAAATAATTTTGACGTGTACCAGACACATTTGATCATTTTTGAAAAAATTGGAGAAGAGAGCTGATGATGAACAATTTATTGAATTTTAATATAATCTTCACGAGAGTTAATTTCCCGATTTTCTTCAATTAACTGCGAGCAATTTTCTATTTTTTTAATTAAATTATATTTAATTAAATAGAGGAAATTTAAAATTCGCGATTCAATAATGCGTAAAAGTTCAAAAGAAATTGTTTATAACGATTCATTACATTTTAATACAACATTTTATTTTTCAAACTTTAGGAATTTTTTCTCGGCAATGGCTAAGTAGTGCGCTCTAGGGTTTGAGTTTATGTATAGTATATACGCCCACTGAGTGCTAACTACACGCGGAATCTCCGTTCGTTTTGAGGACCCCACAGCCTTGCCATCTCCTTGTAAATGAATAATTAAAAAAATAATTGGAATAAGGTTGTTGCTTAAAAAATATACTCCGCGTATTGTTATGAAGTTTATATTCTTAATCTTGATTAATCTACTAAAGTTGTTGTATTATCGTTAAACCGGTATATCTGGATTACTATTGGACATTACAATTTTTTTATTTTTCCTATAGGTGTCACATTTTACACATCGTTTCTTCCACATCCATGCATCAAACATTTTAATACACTTATTTTTATGTTATTTCGTTTTATCATAACTTAAAGTGATGTTATTTTAATATTTATTTCAATACCTTTGACATGTGACATCAACGTGTTTTAAATATTTTTAAATTAATTTATTTACATTTTATAAATCTTTATTATTTGATAATGACTACATAAGTTGTGTGCGAAAAACAAAATTGGCGGTGCATTTGATCAGCAGCAGATCTGCAACTACGCACAGATTGGAATACCCATTGAACCCGAGTCTAATGTTGGACTGCTTACATCTTCTGTGCTGTTGAAATAAATCAATATGTAACATAAGCACTTGAACTTCAAGCGCAGGCTGCAGCAGAACCCCCAACTTCTGGCAGAATCAATCCAATCAATACAATTTCAATTAAGTGCGTTCTGCTCTATTTTAAAATGTCATATTAAATACTTAAAATAAGTATATATATATTCCCAAGCAGGGTTGGCGTCAGGCAGGCGGCCGGCCGTAAAACTATAGCCAAAACTATTAACAGTATGGACTACAGTAGAGTCCAGGATATATGGAAGAGTAGTACATACTGTGCCGACCCTACGCAAGTGGGAAAAGATCAGGGAGATGATTATTTTAATATTTTTGGGGCATGAATAATATGATTCAGACAAACCAATTTAAAAAGTTAAAATAAATATGTAACATGTTTTACAAAAATCATCCGTAGCAGCGTAACTACATTTAAATCTTTGAATGTTACTTTATTCTACAGACTCTTTGGAGTAATAAACATATTTAACATAACTATGTGACTGTAGCACCTTCCTATTAAGGAAATAACTTCATTCTAACATTTCATAAATATATTTATTTTACGATTACATTTATCATTTTATATGATTTGTTTAAAAAAAATGAATATATTTAGAAACATAAAAAACCGAATGACTGGATGATTATGATTGACGTCATATTACCTACAGAGGAAAAATATAAATCAAATGACACCCCACTCTTCAAGATCGATCAAGCCAATTTGGTTGTGGGAAATCACAAAGAAATAAACATGCGTGCATACGCAAGGAAAACATTCTCTCTCCCTTTTTGTGTTAGTTAACGACATTTCCAGTTTCGTTATCACAGAAAACGCTGAAAATCATTTGCTCCATTATTTCCTACCTCATGATTTACAATAAATCGGAATTGTTGTATGAAGTAGCTTTTATTTTAAATTAAAATCTGTTCAGTGGTTTTAAAGTATACCAAAGCAAAAAATATTTCCACTTTATATTAGTTTAGACAAGTCTCAGGTTACTTAAAATTAATTAATCATATTTGAAGCTAAATTAATTAATTTCACGAAAAGTTTCTTAGTATTCGAGTAAATTTGAGTGTAATATAAAACGTCTTTAAATTGATGAGAAATAAGGATTCAGTTGATGGATTGTTTCAAGCTTAATGACAACGCTGTCCTTCGAAATCGACGAAAACAAGTATAGAAATTTCTCTTAATAAATACTTTAACAATTGATAGGCTGTTCGTCAACAAAGTAACCTAATTTATATTAATTAAACGATTAATGGATTGTTATGTTTATGTGTATATGTTGGAAAATACTAAATATATAATAACGAATTAAAAACAAATATTAAAACGGGTACAAGCGAAAAGTTAAATGATTATTGATCAATGACGGACCGGTAGGCGCAGTTGGTAAGATGCTTGCCTCTCACGCTGCAGGTTGTGGGTTCGATTCCCACCCAGGACAAACATTTGTGTGCATAAACATGTCTGTTTGTCTTGAGTCTGGTTGTTAAGACCACCGGAGGACGGGCAGCGGCGTCCGTTTCTTTGTACGGTGGAATGGTATGTATATACATATATACCTACCATTATTAATAAACCTTCATAAAGCTACTTCAAAGTGATGTCGTCCGTTCACGACTAATCTATTCTTCGTCAGCCGCTCTGTAAAACAATAACTTATAAAGTTACTTTTTTATAATCAAAATTCACAAATCGATGTAAGATTTTGCATCTGCAATAATTCTCAAAACTAGATTATAAACCCGATTATAAATCATCAGCCAATGGATAGGATGTGAATCGCTACAAATACCAATATGAAATAACACAAAAATCTATAACATTTTCCCTAAATCTGAACAAACCGCTTAGGGTACAAAATACAATATTCTTACATCATTTATTTGTTGTGAATTGTTTTTGTTGCTACAACTTGGAAAATTATGTTTGTTTTAATAAATTGAAAATCTTTTTGCTTATTTATTTTATACTGTCATTTTTTTTATTCTCCTTACGCTGGATATTTCTTCTGGCATCGACCATATTAATAATTGAAGTTTTGTTCACAGCAGCGTAATTTGATTTTAATATTACTTTTACCCTTTTTTTTCCATTCTGCAAAGAGTATTACATTTCCTTTATTTGCATTTGCGATTAGCAAATCTTATTGAAATTTTCCTTGGTTTCGCTGATTTCGTATGTTCAATTTGGCGTTTTGTTTTTCAATTTGACAAAAAGATTTTCTATTTGATTGAACTTTTTTGAATATATATTAAAATCAATTGACTTCGTTGGTTAATGAATAAACATTTTTGACTCTAAACGATTAAATGGATTTTTTTATGTTGATATTTGTATTATTAACTATCCAATTTTAATTTACATTGTACTGCCTTAAAAGTATTTAGGTCATAGGTTTTCAGACTGCTTTTAATTACAAAATTAAATCCTATTTAAAGTTGGTACAAGTGATCGAAATGTCATAACTTTGGTTTTAAGACTTTTCCGAAAACCGAGTTTAATATATAAATATACTCAAATAGCTGAGAGTTAATAAGTGTTTATTTAAGCTTTGATGCGTTGTAATCCGTGTATTGTTAGCAATTAGACACAGGCTCTCTCAAAGAAAATGCAGTGCTCCATACGAGAGTTGATGATATTAAATTCTGGTTCAAACATAATAACCACTCGGCTTATGTCTTTCTCTCACAATAGAAATCGTATAATTAGCAATCTCTTAGTAAATACTTTAGTCGATTCAGCAAAAGATTCCGCCATTCAGATGTTAACGAAAAGGTCTGAGAAATTAATTTACATAAGCCTTTGTGAACAAATGCCAAATCTTTTGATAAATTCATTTTCTATTTCAATTTACCCAGTTTTAATATTCTTATCTTAAATGAAAAGGGTTCTTTCGGACTGTTCAGCTTTTGTTGTAAGCTGGTACTTTGATATTGTTTCCATTCAAATTAATTTATATGACTTAGATGATGGAAGACAATGAACATAATAGCAGTTAAACAACGATAGAGCCCGCAACAATAACATCTGTTGCCGAACAAGCCGGCTCTACCGGTGAAATACCACGACCTCGCAAAAGAACGGCGTGAAGTAGCTTTTTTTTTTTTGCATTTCGTCTGAAGAGTGAGGTGCAGCAGTTATTGAACTTGAAGGTCAACAACGTACCGTTTCTCTAGTTCCATAGATGTGGAATGGGAAGCTGGAGATTTCTTAACATTAGATTATACAAGTTATTTAGTGAGGCCGGAAAATGTATCCGATGCGAAAACTCAATCAGAAGTTAACGATAAGAGTCGTGTGACGGCAGCCTTACAAACTAATTGGATGCTTCCGTTTACGTAAACTCTCGCTTATCTTTGCTAACGTTTTTAGTACAATAGAAAATACGAGACTATTCCAACTAATATAGATCGTAACAATATCGTAACATAATGATTTTTAGTACATTATTATTGTTAGAAATTATAAGTATCAAAAACCAACAAGAATAAATTAGTGTTTTAAAACCTCTTAGCAACAGCTTTATAATTAGAAAACACTGACCTTAAGGAAAAATATGATCTACGACATTTAGGCTATGGAAAGGGTGGTACTGATCTATCAATATAAAATTAGTGGAATAGGACAATAAAATTGAGCATGACAAATAATTTGGAATGACAATTGCTCCTCATACAATGGAAACTGCTAACATGTATATTGAAATAATTGATTTTAAAGGAAAAATTTCAGCTGTACTTTTAGATTTATATTTTCAATCTGAAAGTTGCAAGAACTTGACAAAAAATGTGACGAAAACTTTTCTGTCTTCTCTCTGCATTGCAGCAATCGTGCCAAACTTTTCTGTGTAACTGAATATTTCAATATCTTTGTTTGTTGTTTTTATAGTTTCTGTAGCAGGACACAGCTTAATACATATGGAAAACTAGGGAGAGAAAGAGAAAGATAGAGAGAGAGAGAGAGTAATCAGGTTAAAAATGCAGGACAAAGTGAAATATTATTGGAAGAAAATAAATAATTGCTCAAAATTGTAATTGTGAATTGACTGGATTTAAATTGTGAATTATTCACAATTTAAATCCAATCAATAAACTTAAGTCGCAATGGATGGTAGCGAAGGAACTCTGTAACACCATCGCAATTGCAGAGACAAGAATGGCCGGTGTTTATTTTTTTTTGTCCCATGATTGTCTTTATCCGCTCAATCTAATATGTGCTTATACAACCCACTGTTTAGGCCCTTAGTGTCGGGCCAATAATCTTACAGAATGACCCTAAGAATGAAAATGTAATAATGTAATACATCCAGAATAGAAACAAAAATGAAGTTTTCAAATTTAAGACCACTCATTATCCTCTGATAGCTATGCATGACACCTTTACAATTGTAGAATATAAATTTCTCGAGTTTTCTGCAAATAGTTTTATACGGAGAAACTTTTAGCACTGTACCCCGTTTGTAAGTTAAATAGTGAAAAGTTGTACAATTTTGCCGCAAGCCAGTTTACCCATTGTGTTCTGTGTTTGATAAAAAAAAAGTTTTGCTATCATTAACTCCGTTCTATTTACTTATTTGCAGTGTACACTTTTAAATTAGAAAAAAGATAAAGAATTCGACTTTTCGAACACTTTTAAGACGACACGGTCTCCACCTGTTACGTTCTAAATCTTTGACCTCCATTTTTTGTCGCGTTACCGTCCTTTTATTTGTTTGTATTTAATCTTTCGGTTACTGCACCATATCTTATGTTTTTTATTGTTATAATTATTGATTTAAAAATGTTCTTATTAGATATTTAATTTTACCTGACCTAAAATATCATAAAATGATTCATTAGGCATAAGTCAGTTCGTACATAGATGAATACCGTACGATAATTCATTCACACACGATGCGAGTGGACTTTATTTTATGACGATCAAATTCATTGATTAAACGATGGTGAAAATAAAAGCTATCGCTGTAAACAAATAATGCCTAGCATTCTCTATAGATGTATATTCAAATGAAACAAATTAAAATTCTTTTGTTCAGGGGAACCTGCAATTAGGTCCCGATACGCCCGACTGTCTGTCCTCGTCGCACCTGAACCACCCAAAATATTACAAGGGAATTTCTTCTCTACATCCGAAGATAGAACGATTAAGTTGGAGTGCGTGTCCGTCGGTGGCAAGCCAGCGGCAGAGGTAAGAATTGTTTTGTAAATAAATATAATTTTATATAAAAACTGGAAACAATGTTAATTTTAGAGTTCGATTGTAAACTGTTCGACCTTATTAAATTTCTGTGTCGACGTTGAAGTATGCTGTAATATTATTTATGCTCTTTTTTCTGATGAAGTTGACGACTGGAATAGTCTTCCACAAAACGTGAGAAAACGTGAATAAAAAAAAACAAAAGAGCTTTATTTACAATATCGGTTGCCATGTTAATGTTGACAATAGCAACTTTGTAATATATGTTTTCTATTATCGAAATCTTATGCACGGAATCAAATAACAAAAAAAAATCAGCGAGGATTATAAGAAACGAACGCATGCGAATTTATAAGTCATTTACGGTCATGGTACATTATTATATGACGATTAAATCCGAACAGAATTCTCCTTAAATCTTCCATTATGACAATTTTCGGTATATCTCCGAAACGCAAGGTTTAATGCCAATCAAAATTAAATGGAACTCGTTTTTTAAATGTCCACTATTCATCATAAGTTCAATAAAATTGCTATCACAGTAAGTGAACATGCTTAGCAAGTTTATTTTTGTTACTGCAGTACTTTGATATTAAAAAAATATCGGTTATATTGTAAATAAAGCTCTTTTGTTTTTATTATCCATAGATAAGGTAAGAATTGTACTAATTTGATGCCAGTGTTATTTATGTTGAAAAATTAAAAGATTATTATTAGGTTAATAATCTGTTCAATGTCCTAATCCTAGTGCATTCCTTACCAACGCCGCAATTAATTTCCACATATTTTCTATGTGGATCTATCTTATCAATTAATCTATAGATATAATCAAACCACCGATACATACCTGTCTTAATTCTAGTCAATCATGTTTTACACAACACTGTTCCTTACACCAATATGTATCATTTATTGAGAGCCATACTTAGCATATTTTTAACGACAAAATTTCTGCGGCATTCGTTTTGTAATCATTAGCTATTTTTAGTTAGATAATAACAAACTTAACAATGAAGTGAGTTTGAACGAGGTTCCCAAAGACAATTCAATGAGGAGTTTTCCAAGTTACATTTCTCAGAATATCCTATGCTTGTTAGAAGTTATGTTCCTTTGACATAACTTTACGAGTTAACTTAGACCGTATAAGTTACTCACATTGACAAATATCTATGTATGAAAATGAGAGCGATAAACGAGGAAATAAAAAGCGCAACAGTGTTGATTAGCCAGTACCACAAGTTTTATTAAGATGATTGGTAGGTTTCTATAGCATTATTTACTTTTTGTTTGTATAAAGTACAAGGAACATTTCTTGCATTATCTTCTGGATTTTTCCCATGTCCATAAATAGTTGAAAATGATGTTTATATATGTAATATAATATAATATAATATAATAT
>DWLR01004062.1:0-12595 GCA_018246295.1 Papilio alexanor hazarajatica
GGCGATAAAATAAATTTAGATGAATAATTTGTATTTTTTGTTTTATTGACAAATTCCCGATATTTAGTACACAGAATTTACTTCTAAATACTCGATACGCGTTCGTTTTGTTCTATGATACTCAGTATTTAGGATTATTGACTGAAACTTGGTATCAAAACTTGTTGCAGTATATACATCCCACCTCTTTGAAGATATCTATGGGTAGCGGTCACTTAGGTGACCGCTTACTCGTTTGCCACTTACTTTTAAGTAAATAAAAAATCATTTTCATAGTTGCCCATTTTCCCACTACGCTATTAAATAAATCAATTAATTAGATCTTTAATCTAGTTTCTTAAAATATAATTAAAACGATAAAATTTAGGTAATTTCGGAATACGTGGTTTCTCTTATAAGCACCTTAATTACATTTTCCGAAATATGAAACCTGTGGAATATTCGATACACGTCAATCAAAAAAAACGGCACGATGTTAACTTAGTGGAATGTATATCGTAAAATAGATGTCAAGCTACTAAGCTATCACTAGCTTAACAGGTCAGCTCTTTTAAAATCGTGCCTTGTGTTTCAAATTTCAAATTTACCAAAGCGGAAGTCGAGAGCAGTTACTTAATGAACTAAGGTTTCTCGACAACCCAGTTAACTAAACACCTTCTCCGAAGCATTAAGAATACTGTCCTTTATCTATCGACCGCCTTGTACTTGTAACTTACGTAGATTATATTCGTAACTAACGATTTTCTAATACAAGCAAATATCTAACGATAATCTAAAATGAACGTTGAATACATGTTTCAAGAAACATGCTGTTTTTTTTTTTTAGAATAATTTGGTCTTAGAGCCGAATTCGAATAAACGGCAACAATCCGAATTTGCATGGAGCTTACTAACCGATTTCAAAAAATTCTCAATTCACTTCTATAGTTTTATTTTTTACCTCAGTTCCCAGACAGGCATTTATGAACTTAATTATTATTTGGGGTCCCATTTAGTTTTAAATGGCAATAAACTTTGGGTTTTGAATATATTCCAAAAATTTAAAAAAAACGCGTCCACGGGTAGCGGTCACTTAGGTGACCGCTTGCTTGTTTGCCGCCTTCTTGTATAAAAAGAAATATCCCACAACATATTTCAATTAGATAGCTCGGTGTTACATTTATTAAACCGGGAACTGGCCTCCTTACTAGGGATGATCCTGTTATAGAATTTTATCATTAATTTGGAAATTGACATGTTCGTAGATTTTAGATAAAACCTGTTTGAGATGTTTGGGTTTAATGGATTGGTAATGAGACGTACCGTAACGTTAAATGACTAGTAAGTTATAATACAAATTCGAAGTCGGTTTTATTGCTGTATTATACTAATTTAAAAGATTCGGTACATTATTTCGCGCGACAACTGTTATTTTTTTACTCTTGTCCCTGCTGCTGTTGCTTTTGCAACTTATCATCATCCATCATCAAGCATTCTTATCATCTGTTTAATCAACTAATGAACCATACAAAGCAAATCTATAGTTTTTTTTATCAAGTCTAGCGTGCTATAGCTAATATAAGCAATAAGCAATCGCGCAACACTCAGCAATGAATGATTGGTTCATAATAACAAGATATAGGTTAAGGTTATACAGCACATGGTGAGCCTTCATGACAAGGACCAGTGCTGCGACACATACTATATCAATTTTATAATATATTAAATATACTGACAACTGCCAACTGTAACAATGGATACAAATTTAAAGGAGATAATTTTTATATGATAATCGTATCAACGTAAACATGCTTCTTATAAGTAAACTTGGTTAAGAAGCTTATAGCTCGGAACATGATCGAAGTGAAACTAAGTGAATGAATAACATTTTATTAGAACTATAAAGGTGATTTCGTATTGCAGCAAAATTTCTGCTTTCTTGGTAAAAGATAATCTGCACGTGATATCCGAGCCGACGTTTTTGCGCAAACTCACAGCTCACCGCTCGCTGGATTTGCATACTGTATTTAATTGTAAACGCTTAAATTGAACAAATCTACTTCCTCTTGGTTAAAGTACCAAGCCATTACACGTCACGATTGTTTAATTTTGTGTATTCAATAAAATTTACAATCTAATGTCCCGATGGTCGATTTTAGTACTACGATATTTTCCGTAACTTGCTGGACAAAGATAAAGCCCACAAAGGGCTTTAGAGCTAACAGAAAAAGAAGCTATTTCCTCATATATCTAAAACGTGAAAATATCGTACTAATTAACACAGACACAATACCCACACGGAATAATATTCATTACTAGTGCAATGAGATCGGCTAAGTATTTCAATGATGCAAATGGCACGGCGTATTCAAAAATCTAAATATTAACATTTTACATGTAATTGTACAAATATTAATTAGATCAGAAATCGTATACAAGATTTTCTTATACGCAGTGGATACTCAACTCTAGGGAAAACTGCAGTAACTAGTTATAATACAAACAATGAACGCTATTTACACTCATGCCGCATCGTTTAGCACAATGCCGGTAGGGCCTGTAGGTGTTGGGTAACGGAATAACTATCGCACCAGTTTATAATCTCATAATACATTCAAGGCGTTTATTAGGTTTACGTAAGGGATATGATAACGAGAGCGGAGGCAGGCTTAATCCACTGCAGAATGCACAATTTCATTTGCTGACATAACTGGCCGCTGCTCGACCGCAAACTTGCAACATACGCAAATATAACATAGCATATTTCATTTGTGTTGACAAGTACTGAGGAAAATATAATAAATCTAATTAAAAAAAACTGCATTTAACACCAGCCACAGTAGCTGTTGCGTGGCAGACTTAACTGGAAGTATACTACGGACTATTAAGGACATGAAATTAAGATGATTACAGTTTGTTCCAAATAAAGACCTAAATGTTATAAATAAACACTTACTGTAAAAGGCGGCCATTACACTATTTATATTTTTGTCGGAAATCTTGTAACATTGTAGAATTTGTGAGAGAAAGTGTGGTAAAATAATTTCTGAGACAGAGGGTATAATATTTAGGTATGGTCGCTAATGGTCGTGTTAGAAAAAGTTGGTTTCCGCAAATATTATGAAATTTTATTTTAACTGCTGAATTGAATTTTAACGTTAAAGGTGAGATGTACTCTTTGTACAAGTCTTGTCTTTGTATAAATCAAAGTGTAGGTCTTGATTTGGAACCGCGTATTTACATTTACTTTCGCATAGGGAGTTTACCAAATGTTGCCATAAAATACTAACTTATTTTCTCGGCGTTAGCATTACAAAAACGTTGCCCGTCTTCGCTGTTATGATATTATACATTCAGTCTTCGTAAAGTTCATTTTTTATAATGAACAAAGTTGCGCTTGACCATGATTTCCTGATATTAAATGATGATTTGGGCTAAAGATAGTACGCACTAGTTTAGTGTTCGCTCTTTTCTTGGTACTTTTCAAATATTGATAAAGTTTCGCCTCTATCGCCCCGACAACCCTAATATTAATTATTCTTTTTCTAAGATAGGGCGTGATATATGTAATAAGGTGAGATATGTAATAGGAAAAAGCAGTGCTGAAATTGTATTAAAATATAATAAATAGTGTGTAATACTCGGTTATAATATAAATAACATATTTTACATTAAGTACATCTCCATGGATCTTGAGCACATGATGTCTGTGTTTTATTCGGTTAAATATCGATTTAACATATCGATGTTACCTTGTTACATGACACTCTCGCTATTAAACCTTGATGCACAAATACCATCCTTTTATAGCTTACCTCAAGGCGGCAGTCCCGCAATTCTTTAATTACAGCTTTGCAAAAACATTTCGTCTTGATGACACCGAAAGTAGGCATCGCAATTATATTATGTCATCTTCGCGGCGTCTTTTTTATTTAAAAACCTCATAATCGACATTAACAAAAAAATTATCAATTTTAGCCTCTCACTTAATGCTCATTTTCTCTACATCCCATCGGTTGCAACACTCAATAAGGCGAGCAGATTGGCAACGCGGCAATTGCTGTGATCCGATCGGATATCGCCAGGAATAGACCCCCACTACGAGCGGTATATATTTTGTTTGTTATATAAAAGAGTGCACTATCAAAGCTCTACCAGTCGTTAAGTCATTTGATTCCAAAGCATAATGTTCTCTGAAGTAAGCCTTTTATTCAAATACATATTTACGAAACAAGTAATAGGAGAGAATTTGTTTTAGCAAAATTATAAATTAGTTTTGTCATTAATTTTTTTACTATGGTTTTTGTCGCTCTTTCATAAAAGTTTGATTGATTGTTTTACTACGCAGATTGTGATCGCTTGCGCTGTGATGACAGCATGCCATGCGGGGCTGTTGCACCATGCTCCAGCAGTGACGCATAACGTAATTCAGCACGAGCAGAGCATCCAGCACGAGCTGCCGGTGCAATACGCCGCTCCGGCGATATCAGCCTCCCACGGCATCTACGCAGCGCCCTCCATTCACGCCGCGCCTGCCCATGCCTCCCATGCAGATCACTATGTTGATGAATACGTAAGATTATAGACAGACAAACTTGTCCCTTTCTATATTCGATATATCAGTTCCCAATTATTAACAACTAAATTGGTTAAGCTAATATGCGGAAAGACTGTAACACCAGGTATATACCACTAAACATTTATTCTGAAGACTCCTTCCAACAAGTACTTCATAAGGAATTAAAACACAATGAATAGAAGATAATAAAATAAAAAAGATCTTTGTATATTTATAATATATGGAAAGACATAAAACAGTTAATCGGTAAATCTTTTTAGAAGGTATAATATCCAGCTGTAAAAATTAAAATGATTACGATCGTACATTATCCACTAGAAGTGACCTATTAATTATAGAAGTCGTTTGCCATTAATCTGAATTAGTGATCGCACAGAGGTTATTTCGACCTTAATTTATTAAGTTAATTTAATTTGCAGTAATAAAAATTGTAATAATATTCTGAAATAGGAAAGAATGAGCATGATATTTAAATGGCATTGTCATAAACAGGGTTTGTGTACACAATGAGTGTTTTGTTTTATTTAATGTAATGACCTTGTAACTCATTTTATACACAAAGTTGGGCTTACTCAGTTCCTTCTCTATGAAAACTTCATCTATGGCAAATCTAATACACCTCCGTGCCCGCAATATTAATTCAATGTCACTCGTATTTTACAGCATTGCATTGCGTCTGATTTTCAATAATAACGACTAAAATTACAATTTTATAGGCTCATCCAAAGTACGGCTACTCGTATTCCGTAGAAGATCCGCATACAGGCGATCACAAGTCCCAGCACGAAGAGCGAGACGGTGATGTGGTGAAAGGCGAATACTCTCTACTGCAACCTGACGGCTCCTTCCGTAAGGTCACCTACACTGCCGATCATCACAATGGGTAAGGACTATATACAACTATACCGTTACTAAAGATATCAGAATGGCAGCTGTGAGTTTTGTTAGTATTCAAGAATATTAGTAATCACTGATTTTCGTTTTGATAGGCTGCAAATATCTTTTGAACCGAATCGTAAACAATATTTTTTACACGTGGATACTTTTCGAACAAGGTATGGTAATGCTATTCTCTATTGACATGTCATGCGTCAATTTACTGATTGCTCAGTGGTAAAAGAAGACCATTCCAAAAAGAGCATCTGAAGGAAAGTTTAATGGACATTACCTAACACACTTATATTAAGTAATAGTAGTATTGACCCAATGAGCTGAGGCGAAATTTGTCCGCTTTATAAGAAAGCTACATCTAATTTGTGTGTAAGTAAATCATTCGTTGCCATTTTTATGTGTTTCCATGTACTCGTATATTTCGGCTTATATATATATTATAGTTATAAAAATAGTTCTCGTTTTAATTCTTTTCTTTTTAATGCAGATTACAATAAAAAAATATAGTATTTACGAGTATGTTATCAATTAAAGCATTTATCACATATAACAGAATTGTTATCTAAATAATAAGTCTTGAAGTGCCGGAAGCATGGCCACTGGCACAAGTTGTATGCACTGGCACAATTTCGCCATGCTGTTGCTATTAAATAGGTATTAACACACATCTTTTTCTTCCATATTCATTCAATTTAATATCACTTAACCCTGTTTTTTCAACAGATTCAACGCCGTCGTACACAACTCTCCACCTGTCATCCATCATCATTAGAAACCGAGAACCCATCCTGTGATATTAGATTTAATTTTTAATAGTTTTTCTAAGTCTTTACAAATTCTTTATTTTGTTCAATGCTCAAGATCTCTGTATCCTGTTAGTGTGTGTATAATGAAACAAAAAATATATAAAAATGTGATATGAATGTATTAAAACATTGTTTATTCACTCAAGTCAATGTTACTCACCCGGTATATTTTTTTTCTTATTATGTAACTTGTAATGTAAAATGTGACCATCTCAACAGTGACGCAGCTCAGCAGAGCTATTGCTGATAGCTCTGCTGAGCTGCTCGAAAAAGTACTAAAATCACATAAATGTTTCAACTGGTGCATAGGACTTCCTTCATTTCTCCTATTATCAACCTTTTTCTACATAAAGGTTGGCAACTCAACTGCAATTCTGAGTTTGCAGATATTATTAGGAACCTGCCATGACATAATTTGAATGAAAAATTTGCTGCATTCGCATCAAGTAAATGGCCTTCTTATTTGTGATGACATGCCACAGTGAAAGCCAAGTATATTTAATTTTTCGACCAGACTAGATATACGATAGATGTAATATATTGCAATGGGCTTCTACTAATGAGTTCTTCGTTCTTAAAATCCTTTTTGGATAATTTTTGTTGAAATTTTAGTTTTATTGGGATTGGGGTTTAATCTAACTATATTTTGGTTGAAAAAAATCTTGTTAAACAACAGATTAATTTAAGTATAATTACGATATATAATTTGACATAATATTAAAAGTCATAAATGGTAAAAACATTTATAAAAATTCAATTCATTACGTCAGTAGATTTTCACCAAAAAAAAAGAACATTGGTTCATTTTAAACGTCAGTTGTTATTACGTTGAGAAGTTCATTAATGAATAATTTCACAACATAAAATTGTTATGGACAAGTCTTAAATGTGTTGCACGGTAAATGTTGCTTAAGCGGATATTTTGAAATAAGAAGACAATTGAACATTTTCGACCTCAAATGAGAAACAAAACATCGCAATACAGTAGCGAGATACATCATATGTGTTAATTACACTAAAATGTAACAGCGGCCGGACGTGGGAACATTTCTATGACTGGGTTTAAATAAAACATTTTAATTCACTATGCTTCACGCAGCGCGTAGTGAAAGTGATTTGAATCACTATTACATCGATAGCAACACAATAAATTATACACTGGCCGACGCCTAAGAAATTAAACTTAACTTTATTATATTTATAATAGACGTTTTATGACATTATATGTATAAAAATACATTATTTTCGATAAGACATCTTTCTTCAAGCGAATGCTGTCTCGAGGTCGATGTTTAAAGTAAAACGAGTATTCACAATCGTGGTATCGCCAGTAATAGCTCACTGTCACCTTCGTACTTAAACGATTACCATACAAAAGTTGTATACGCTTATAATTATTTATAACCGTCTGTACTTTCCACATTTAATAATGATGGTGCCACGCAATGTAATCGATGGATGCCAATAATTCATTTCGCAACTGAACCGATACTGACTCATGAATGTATATTGAAAATGTCAAATACTTATATATTGTATGTGTGTTTCCATGTTTCCATCAAAATATATATATTTAAGCTCTTTTTAAAAATATTATATCACTAGCTTTCGCCCGCGAATTCGTCCGCGTATAATGTTTAATGCGGGCAGCATTTTTAATATTATAGGATACTTGTTTCGCAAATATTATCCATATTAACTGCTTTGGTTTACTTAAAATAACTTATTTTAATACATTTTAAAAACTTTGTCTTCGTTTTTCCACCCTTTAAAGAACATAAAGATTTTGCGAGTTTGATCCAGCGCATCGTTCATTGTATATGTCGCTTGACGAGTCCAGCGCTCGCGTGACGTATAATATTAAGAGATTTTTACTATTCATGCACATGTGTTTGATAAATATACGTATTTTAAACATAATAATTCCCGAGTAGGGTTGGCATCATCTAGGCGACCAACCGTAAAACTAAAGCCAAAATCAGTAACAGTATGGACTACAGTAAAATCCAGGATACAATATATGATATATACGTAATAGTAATACACACTGTGCCGACTCTACGCAAATGGAAAAAAGGCAGGGAAATGACTTACTTTCAACTTTCATCTCATTTTTCGCCCCAATATAGGTCGAAATTTCTAAAACGCTGGAAGAAATATTTTTTCTTTCTTATCAAGTGCCTTAATACAAAGATTCATATCTTCGATAATAAAGAGCTCCCATACAAACTTTCATCCCTTGCTTCAACCCCCTCAAGCCTTTTTTTCGTGATAACAGGTAGCCTATGCCCTTTACCAAGGCATAGCCTATTATTGTACAGAATTTTATCAAAATCTGTTTCGGTGCTAGTTGACATGATAAGAAAATGTGACTTTATTTAAACTACCATACAAACTTTCATCCCATATTTTACCCCCACAAAGTTCGAAATTTCAAAAGCGTTAGAACACCTATTTATTTATTAGTTATAAAGTGCCTAAATACCAAGTTTTATGGTTTTATCCTCAATGAGGACGATTGTACATACAAACTTTCATCCCTTTGTTTAATCTCTTCAAGCCTTTTTTCACGATAGAATGTAACCTATGCCCTTTCCCATCATCGAAAGCGGTTCAGTGGTTTAGGCATGAAGGCGTAACAGAGAGAGCTATGTACTTTTGCATTTATAATATTTATAGGGATTAAAATGCCTATGTATATTACAAATTTCTAGATATATCTAGCGACCCGTTTCAGCTTTATACTGGCTTATAGACTATAGATTAGCATTTTTTGACGTATTACAAAAACATGTGCCTTAGGATAAATAATTTAGAACAATGACACTGAAACACAAAAAACCTACTCGGATACCACAACAAAAGGTACGTTGCATGGTACTATTCTTTACTTTTAGCCGACAGATCTAAAATTTTAAATTAATAATCGGTATTAATTTCAAATTTTAGTAATAATAATAATAAAAAACGATAATGAAATAAACAAGATCATGTAATATGATCGTCTCATACAACAATGTGAGTCTGGCTCAGATATTTACGATAGTACATTGCATTTGGTTACGTGATCTGTGGCAGTACCAGTCACACTCGTTAATCTGAATCGCCAGCTGTTCGTCATGCTTCCAGTAAGTATTTACATTTTTTTTATATAATAACCAGTTAAACAAGTAGTGGGTCACTTTACATCGAGTGATGCCATCAGCCCATGGACATCCGCAACGCCAGAGAAACTACAGATGCGTTGCTGGGTTTTGGCCGGCTGGCTGGTACACTCTCTTCTTTCTTCTTCTTCATCTTACAATCAAAAGAATAAGACTATCGTTTCGTTGAAAAAGTACCTTTTAGGTCAGTACTGGGTTTCCCTTGGAAGTAAAATCGATCAAGACGGTAAACGGCGGCTTATGGCATCACGCCCCCTCTATACCATGGCTATCGACGCCCCTCTATGTGTACTTGTGTATACTTTACAGTTTGTTGAATCTCTGTATGAGTTGCTACATATCTTCTTATTAAACAATAAACCGTTACGATCGCAATTTATATATTTAATTCATATTCAATTCGCACGCGAGTCTCCCTATATGACGAATAACACGCAATATTTATATTAATGTACTAAGACATCTTGAATAATATCAAAAATATCAAGGAATGATCAGGGAAAATGAAGTATCAGAAAAAAGGCTTTATGATTTTTAAATTTTTACTTCTTAGTATTTTTTCTCGGTGTACATTTTCTCGATATTTTAGTACCTGAATTTGTATGATTCTTACCAATGTTGCGTAATAATTTACAATGGAACTGTTAAACTAACTTTCTCTAAATCCAAACAATATTTCACTTTCACTTTACCGTTGTTATATTTTCTTCCTGGTCTCGATTTTTTTAAATTTTAATGGTCCTTGTAAAAAAAGACATACAAGGTGTCCAGAAAGATTATCGGGTATTTGTTAGTTCAATGAAACAAAAATTAATCAAGTTTTTTTGACCTTCACGTAGCCCCCTTGACTATTTCGTAAGGATATCTCAAAAGTAAGGTTTATGAGAGTAATCCGACGAACTTAACGAAAGTAAAACAATACGTCATGTCAGAAATGGCAGCAATATCGAGTATATTGTATAAAAAAAACATTATCATTTCGAAATATTTTTTCATTTTGTATTCTAATAATCTATATACTAACTTCGATATTTCTGAGAAATATAACAGAAAAAAATTATGTTCTACAAAATGCTTCATATATTATATTTGTAGCTTTACTATAGTCCGATCCACACGCCCAAGATCAAAATCGCAATAAGAAGACACTTAAATGATAGCATTAAATAATGCAGTGCACACGTGACATGCAGACCTTCGTGGAAAGGCTGGCAAATATTACACGAAACATTCTCTTTCATGTTGCTAACCAGCTGAGAGATTTATTAGGTGCGTTCATTGAGATTAATTTTGCTGCTTTATATAGCTTATTATTTTTATTACTACATTTGCTAATTAATAATTCTATATGTTTATAAAACTGTATCGTCAAAATGTAACGCTTATTAAAATATAAACGCTCAGAATATTTTTCTGTTCAAATTTGACGAAAATTAAAATAATCTTGACAGGGTTGTAGCTAGTTATTTATACACATATTAGACAATGATTCTTATTTACAAGACTCGAATCAATGTAAATATAAAGGAAAAGTTACGTATGTTTACATAAGTATGATTCGCAACAAAATTGTGGCTTAAATAAAATCGAAAAAGCCTTATGCTTCGATGGTTTACACATGTTCGAAAAAAGAATATGTATTGTATTGTATTTATTTTCATAAATAATATACACTGTATTTGGATTTCATTTCAAATTGTCATACCAATCGTATATAACTTTTTTCTAAAGGGAACGCATAATCTGTGATAATTTATTAAATATTATGATCCTGAGCCTGATAATTAACATTATGTTTAGCAAGTTTTAATTTAGGTTGTCAGTTTTCTTTCTCTCCTCCCTCCCACTCATTTTCTCTCTAACTCCGTCTCACTCCGTCTGACCAGAGAAATTTATTTACAATAGATAATCATCAATCGATAATTATTTAATAGGGATAGGGATACCTTAATTGCTGGGGTAAATTACAACCTAAGTCAATCTGAAAATACAGACAGCACTTTGAAGAAAAAGGTTACATTATCTAGCAGAAACTATAATTTTAACGATGATAAAATAAATGTAGTTATTATTGTTTTATTTTCTTCATGAATTTCTACTGAATGATGAAAGTTCATTGATTTTTTCTATGCTAATATAGTCCTGAATTATTTAAACATCAAATCTTACATCAGCTATTAATGTCACCAGTCTTACATCAAGTCTTTTCTAACATCAGTCAAATCTAGTCTTCATAATTATTAGTACTTCATACAAACAAAAGAACTTTTATAAACCTAATGAAGTCATGAGAGTATGTGCAAATATTAAGCCTAGCTAGGTAAGCCATATCTGTTATTAAAAAGTAAATAATTGAACATCGCGGATAATTCCTTTGTACAAACAGTGTCGCTGCGGTCATTGCGCAACAGTTTACTGGAGCACTAGTTGCAGCCAGCACACTACTTTCTTGACGCCGTATGGCCGCGCTCGTACTGTAATGTATATTTTATGTAACCGGTTTGTTGCCGCTGGATGAGCAATTTATGTAGGTCATAACCTACTATGCGAAACAAACATAATAAATTGGTAATCATTATTATCGTAAGCGTTTTTTAAGCCGTATCTGTCACCGATCGTGCCTCGTTTCTAGGAATCCTTATACTTGTCGTCCATATGTTTTCGTTTTCCTGTCCAAATATACAATAAAAAATACATCGAATTTAATAACGCCTTTATAGGAGTTTTCTATAATGCTTTTACACTTCCAGCTATGCCACTAATCTTTCGTAAGATTTCTGCAAAAAATTTACAAAGAGAAATAATGTTTTTATTTTTAAATAGCATTAACAGAAACTTTTTTTTGACAACGATATCGTGTTTCAAAAAAAATGTAGTTTTAAACATTTACTTACAGACCTAAGTTTTGTTAACTAACCGTGGCTTTAAAACTACGGATGTTGGCTTTCAGTTCAGACTCATGGATATGAAAAATTAAAGCTTTGACATATATATATATTATCGTAATATATATATATGTGTATGTGTATATATATATATATATATATATATATAGAATAAGGTAGGCAAACGAGCAGCGGGTCGCCTAACATTAAGTGAACATCCGCAACACCAGAGGAACTGCAGATGCGTTGCCGGCCTTTAAGGAGGAAGTACACTCTCTGCTTATAGGCCCC
>DWLR01004063.1:0-12595 GCA_018246295.1 Papilio alexanor hazarajatica
AGTATATCAGTTATCTGGTTTCCATAGCGCAAGCTCTGCTTAGTTTGGGATCAGATGGCCGTGTGTGAATAATGTCCTAGAACATTATTATTAATATTACTAACAAATATGTTTTTTTTCTTCTTTTAAATCATCGATCGCTTAGCTATCAGTGATTTAAAAGAATTATTGATTTTATGGACCGAATATGAATACGGAATACCTTTTTTATTCGAACAAAAAAGTTATAAAATATATTCGAATTTAGTTCCTCCCGTATTTTTGAAGTTGATAGAAAAGATCCGTCATAGTCTACGGAATACCCTAAAGCGAAGCGAATTCTGTAAAATGCTTCTTTTTTATATTGCCATTTTTTTATTTCGCGCCAAATTGAGACGTCTCTTTGTTCAACAAAAGAGTTTCCGGTTATATCCCGCTATATTTCGTTTCAAAAAATGAAATATTAATAACACTCAGTTCCCCTTTTTTTGTACAAAGTAGGAAATGAAATTGTCATTGACTTAAATGAATAAATTTCAACATCTGTAAATTAAATACTCTGTATAAAAATATTATTAATTTACCTTGGCAACATTCTTATTCAGGTGTTTGCAGTGTTTGCATCAAGGCACGTATCACCTACATAGTGAACTCTATCCTTGCAAGACTATTTAGTGATAAAATTTCAATTACAATTTTAAATATAATTATGAGCAAGACATCAGAATAGAATATTAAAGTCCTTAAAAATGTGTAATATTTTCGATCTATGTATATACCTTAAAGTCATTAGGCAAAGGAAATATTATGAATTTGTTAAAATTACTATCTCTAAATGAGTTAAATATAAGGGTACAGAGTGGCTTATTTCCCCTTGGTATATATTTATATTTTTGTATGACAGGGGTTCAAGGAAGTCTCGGGAAGACCGGTCATGGCGCTGGTGGCAAGAGGCCGGTCTCCGGGCTCTGAGCAGACGGAGGCGAGACGTGCGCGAGACCACGAAGTATATCGAGACCGCTCTCGTCATCGACAAGGCCATGTTCGATAGACGGAACGGCAGCACGCGCTCTGAAGTCGTCCACGACGCTATACAAGTGGCCAATATTGCTGACTTAGTAAGTAGGAGTATGATTATTTTCTATGACTAATAAACATCGTACGCTAAAGAGACGCATCTTTAGTTGTACTGTATACAGTACAACTAAAGATGCGTCACCTCTCTGGTGGGCCATCTTATATATAAGATGGCCCACCAGAGAGGATGTTTAGGCTTTTTTTTTTAAAGTAACTGCTTTTGAGGTTATCTCCATTTCGAGGAAACTTGTTTGGATAACTGGCAGGATTGTTGTTACTATTATATACCGTACAAGGTCACTATCGTAAGGATCAGTGACTTTTTACCTAGACACGGTTACTCATTAGGGGTTACGGTTACTCATCACCCTCTCGGGTGACCGGCCGAACCACGGCTCTATCGGTAACCGCTCAGAGTACAAAATATAACATGACTACTTGAGAAGTATTGTTTCTTCCGATAATTAATGACTATTATCTTTCTATGAAAATCTATCCAACGAAATCAGCTTATATTTTTTTATAAATTATAAACTAAGGTCTTGCCTGCCCCCCCCCCCCCAGTACTTCCGCACGCTGAACACGCGCGTGTCGCTGGTGTACATTGAATCGTGGCAAAGCGCGGACCAGGCGGACATCGACCGCAAGCAGGACATCACGCGCGCCATACAGAAGTTCAGCGACTACACCGCCAGAAAACTTTTCAAGATAGAGAAAGACACCACACAGTTGCTCACGTAAGTGCACTTTGTTTTTCTTTATAATGACGTAGCTTAATGGCAGCATAAATAAATATTATGGAAGAAATGTAATGTGCCCTCAATCTAGCTGAACTGATGACGTTAATCATATTATATGGCAGTAAAAAGACAACGGTTAATTGCTGTTAATGCTGTAATAGCTGTACTTAACCCCACAGTTCCGCATAATATCTCAGAGAGGACGTAGTGGTGGGAAGATAGAACTTTTTTTACTAAACTTGAAACAGTCTAAAAATTAAAAGCGTTGTCTATTTTTTGTTAAACTAAATTTATTAGGTTATTGGAATAATATATACATATATATACACAACACGCACGCACCTAACTCCACTATGTAATATGGTTTAGTCGACCCCAATCTGAGACATTATACAATGGCGATAGCTTATAATCGTGTACAGATAACCACCAGTGCTATCGCCTACATAGCAATGGATGTTGCTTATTTGCAGCATTTGATATGCAGAAGAAACAGGGTGAGAGACAGTACACAACCCTGTAATACACCTGCATTTATGGTTTTGGGGTCTAAGCCTGCACAGTCGACAACGGCCTTAATGCTACGACCCTCTAGGAAGCTTGAAATCCTTCATAGATACATTCTGGCTCCTTACGCAGCTCCACCTATTATTCCCATTCATTTTATTTCCCGCATTCATTCTTCGCTCTTAAACATGCCTGCCATCTCTACTGAAGTAATTTGTTATTATTTTTTGTAACCATTCCAACTAAGCCTAATTAAAAGCTTGTTCATAATAATAGTCGAATGGCGGATCCGAATCTACTTACTGATAATCGGTGGTCTGCACTCTTAACCATTAGCCAATAGCCTTCTTACAGTCGGTTCTTGAGTTATTTAAAGAACAATGAAATACTCAAAAAAATATTTTATATCTTCAAAATCAAAACACGAACACGAGTACAATTTTTAAAGTCGATTCACGTTTGAATAAATCATAATTGAAAAAATCTTTTATTTAAAAGAGTTATCGTCTTTCCCTAAAATAAGTAGAAATTTCCTCATAAGTATGTTAATGTTTTCGTCCTTCTTTTTATGTTTACTCATAACAGAAGCTTAAGAATATTATAAATTGAACTGATGCTAGAGTGACGAGATTTGAAAGCTTTGAAGCAGAGGAACAGTTAAAGCTCTTAAGAAATATTTCGTTTTCAAAACCTCTTTTGTGAAGAGTTGCAACACAAATTTTAAAGTATCCCTACTTTAAAATGTAAGTGTAAGCTGTATCGACACTACAAGTACATAATATAGATATTATGTACTTGTAATGTCGATTTAGCTTAGTATATTATGTTGTTAAAATTCTTAGTTTTCAGAATATCATTTGAATTGAAAGAGAAATCACGACGTGTAGACCATAGTGACCATCCAATCAAGGCACTAAAACCCATTTTGAATCCATAAACCTATATTTACATTAACTATAAAAACTTATCTGATAAAACTGTATGTCATTTCAGTCTCTTTGTTATGGTAAAAACATAAAAAGTCAATTAGATATTTAAATGTTTTTGTAGTTTTATTACTTGGTTTACACACAGTCTAAGTTAACAGTAGTATTTTATAAACTATAATTTATATTGATATTACAAACATTCAATATGTAGTCTGTTTTAAAGAATATTTATAGTTTCTGGTAACACTTAAATACGTAACACATTCACCGCATTTAAAATAACAAATATGACTAATCTACATTTATCTTCTGAATAAGAATCTATTCAGACCAAGTCGATTGAAGCCTTTGAAATGTAGGAACGGTATCAGACATCTCGGAGATTAATCTAGCGAAAGCGAAATCCGTCGCATATAAAATTTGAACGATAAACGTTTCCGACATCGAAGAGTTCGCGTAACGCGACTGCGATCGACATCAGAAGCAATTTATTATTTAAGTTTTGGACATTAAAATACCTTTTGCAGCAGCCGCTTGTTGAGAGTTCGAGGGTTATTTTAAGATTTTCGCGTCTAGATGCGAACGTGATAATTCTCGACGGATGCCGGATATCCTTTTATAATCTAAAATGTTGCAGTTGCTGATGAAGATATCATATTTTCGGACAGGTCACTATTATTAAAAAATATGACATTTTAGTAAAATCGCATTGAAATAAAAATATGCAAGAATTTATTTAATATAAAGTCACATACGCTACGCACTTTCATTTAACGATCATCATAAATGCGCGTATTCTATTCGTCCCTCTAGCGGCCTTTTGGCAGTCCCTTAACGGCCCCACGACATTTTAGCGTCCCAAAAGTGGCCCTCCGGTTCATCAGACGGATTCTCACGCAATTCCTTAACATGCCAGCTTGCCAAATGCCAATAAAAAAACCTGACTCGATTACTGGACACTTGACTTATTAATTACGTAACATATCAACTGACCTCCGAGTTGAATATTTTATTTTCGTTTTTATATTTAAATACTGAAAAAAATCTGATTAAACTTCTGGGGAAAGTAGCGTTTATACAGCCAATACCGATTTCGATTCCAAGCTCAGACAAAAAAAAATAGATTATTTTGAAGAATACAAATATTTGCTTTACAGATGTAATTAGTAATCCAAGTCTTGCCCAATGCAAGACACATCACTTTTCAAGCTTATGCTTATATGCTCGAATAAGCTTATGCCAAAAAAATGTATATATTACAAGTTATTAAATTCATAAATTCATAAAGACGCTATTGTCTTTATCGGAAAAAAAGAATCTTAATACAGAATGCGAATAATACCTTTTATACATACATTTTATTTTTTAATTTCTCTCACTTATAAATCTCTAAATTGTTTTTATGTGTATTGTTTACAACGTGACATCATTACATAACTCGAATTTCAAATAATTCATATAAACTCCTCGGTACAAGTAAATGTAGAGAATCTGCAAACTTGCCCATTATATGCACCTCCGTGGAACTTGCAACCGCTCTCTGATGTCTTTGTAGCAATTTGGGACCAGTCTCCGGTCGCCTTGTTAATAACTTTGCCTCGATTCAGATGGATTCACGCTAACTAGAGAGCGTTCGAGTTTGAAAACAATGGTAATTTGATTGATACTAACGTATTCTACGTCTGGATTCACACAAAACAGAGGATGCTGAGTAAAATTGGGAAATTTGAAGACTGTTTGAAGTGGTACGTGGCAAGAAAAGATGTGAAGAAGTGGCGTTAGATATGAATGTATAGAGATATTTTTGTATAAGTAGGCATACAAAAGATGGAAGGACTGCAGGAAAGATGAAAGGAGTGACCACTGAGATGACGATTGATAAAAATGCGTGATAGAAGCAAGTGTTGTGCCCATCCAAATTAAGCAGGGGAACAGGGAAATAGAATGATGAATGTTAATTACAGTTATTGTTAGTCTTGAATATTATATTATTTGAACATTGATAAAAGCATCTGAGCCATCTCTATTGTTATGTGTAAGTGTACTCACTAGAAATAATACTTTGACTCATTGCATTCATTTATAATGTTAAAAACTAAGGTAGTATCTATGACAGCCGGTATGACGATTTAAAAATTTTTCTTCCAATCAAAAAGTATTTTTATGGGCGTAATAAGCACAATAAACAGTTTAAATGTGCAACAGTACTAAACTACATCTAAATTAAAGTCGAGAGAACTAGATACGGATATGTACCCCTTATCAATCCAGTTAATCAGGAATGTTCCTAAATATACGAAATCTAGATGGGTTCATTAGAGTGAGTCGCATCGCATTGTCGAAGTTCATTTGCGCTCTACAATAGTTTGTCAAGGAATATTGACATAGCATTGAGCTCGAAGAGAACCGGATTACAAATGAGATCGTCTAACAGTATCTAGCCGTAGCGTGCTACGAACTCGTAGCGTAGAGCCTACGGTTTAATAAAACCGATTTAATAAAACCAACGAAGGCATCTATGAGACTAAATTACAATAATAGTGTTATATTTTTTTATAATTATGTTAGCCTAATAAAATGATTTTTTGATTTATCTATTTCAAAGACTGACTGAATATAGAACCTACACAATTGTAACTATTTTGCATAAAATACGGGTACGACCCGTTTCGATTATTTTTTTAATTATAAAATGTAAACAAATCGCTGTATATATTTAAATCTTTTTAACGTAATATTCACAAGAGCATAATAATAGATTTATTTCTTTGCAAAATCGTTCAAAGGCAGCTATTTATTTTATCAAATTTCTTCTATCTATATCATTCTATATCATCTATGTTTTATTATATATCTATCTATATTTTATTCAATTCTATCCTTGTAAATCTGGCTCACCGTAAGAATATCTCAAGTAATCCCTGAATTCTGAAGTATAATGTTTTAATATCAGCTATAACATCGCTGACATATTTGTTTTCAAACTTCCATCTCCATCATGGATAAACTTTACGCTTGTTTAAAAATTTACTTTGACTTTATATTTATGAAATGTGTGTAGTTAGAACCAATATTAGCTTAACTAGACCTAGAGTTAACGCACCACCAGAGAGGTTTTATAGGAATTGGTTTCAATTTCCAAAGTTCTTTTGTTGATTGTTGAAACCTTCTAAATGGCTTTTCATACAGTTTTTGCCAAAAAAGGAAGTGATTCATGGAAACGGTTTAAATATATAATTTATTAAGGTTTTGTAGTATATTTCGAAGCCCGTTACGATAACATGTGTTGTCGAATGGGCCGATGGCTCAATCAGTTATATAACACGAAAATACAGAAAACAAGCATCAAGTAGAAGTTTTGTCTGATGAGTGAGTACGAACATGAACCGATTCTAGTCCTTTTCAACGTCCCACCCTTTTCTAATGATGAAAATGGTAAAGAAAGAAATGGTAAAGATATCCGAGGAGGGTTTGTGTCAGGCAGGCGGCCGACCGTAAAAACAATAGCTAAAGCGAATTACAGTATGGATTACAGTATATCCAACATACTGTGCTGACTCTGTGTTAGTTGGAAAAGGGCAGGGGGGAGGTGATGATGATTAAGGTTTTGTGAAAATTCGCTACAAAATGACAATGATTGTTGAAGAACACGTAATAAACTGGCATAACACAAATGTTGGTATATATACTCTACCCGTGCGAAGTCGGGGCGAGTGGCTAGTTAATTTATTAACAGTGCTGTTTTTGGGTGGTAACTATAACTCAAACAGGGTAACTGCTATTACACATGCAACTAACAGACTGCAGTTCATTGTTCCTATTCAAAGTGACAACTCGACTAGAAACTTCATTACATCTACAATTAGCGCAAAGTAACATGCTACCGCAACGCGATGGCAATTAACGTTTCATTAGTTGAAATGTTTCTTGCTTCGGCGCAGTGTTGAATGACACATCTAATAAAATCCGATTTAAATATTAATGGCACCGACCAGCGCTCATTTTGTTCTTCCAATTATACGAGTAGCAAGAATAACTAGTTTACAATTGAATAAATTTTGTTTAATTATCTAGGACTTGGTGGGTTTTATCACTTTTTAAACAATAATATATTTGCAGAGGGCTGACGTTTCCGGGCGGCGAGTCAGGCATCTCTGTGCCAGACACAATGTGCACGCCGAAGTCTGTCGGCATCTCTGTGGACACCAACACGTACGAGCCGCACCTCCTCGCCGGCACCATGGCGCATATGATCGGGCACAATATCGGTAACAACTTCAACGTACCTAATGTCGTAATTACATATATTCCTAACAATACTTACAGAGTTGCTCTTGCCGCGATTGACACGGCTGCGTCATGGCGCAGACTATCATCGACCTCGGGGACGTGCAGTCCTACAAGGTTTCTATTATAGTATTTGTAGTTTAACGAATAAATGCGCAGGTATGGGGCATGACGACGGGCGCGAGCAGTGCTTCTGCCGCGACTGGCACGGCTGCATCATGGCGCAGTCCATCGTGGGCCTCGAGAACGTGCAGCCCTACAAGTTCTCTGACTGCTCCAAGAACGACTACATCAACGAACTTCGCATCGGGCAAGGCTTATGTCTCCTCAACAAACCCAACGAGGTGAGTTAATTTCACAAATTAACTTATTGTTTATGGGAGAATTACGAATCTTACAACTAGCCATTAAAAGTGCAACATTAAAATGGATCAAATACATTGACAGTTTTATGAAAGAAAGAGTATGTGTAAGTACCATATGAGGAGAAAGGGCTTCAGCCTATGGTACCTCATGCGTTAGCCGAGGTCGTGTTAACACTATCATTCAACGCGCATTTAAATAATAATTTTAGCGCATCGAACACTTTACTTCTATAATTCTACGCCTCTTAACCACGCCTCTTTTTAGTTTAAGTAAGAATCGAAATCGAAAAAAGATGTCCAGTGAGAAAGAGGTTCCCTTTATTTTGAAATAAATAACTTGGCTTTAAGCCAGACCCGAGTCCGTTATGTTAAATCAAAAGTGGTGATATATTTTCTTCTCCAAATCGAATTTAATCCTTTTAGCTATAATAGCTTTCAAATTTATAGTATAGCGCTTTATAACATCTACATAATTTCAATACAATCTAACATTAATACATTACAGCTCAATTATTAAACAAGTAATTACGCGATAAAAAAACACGTTCTACTTCATTGTTCTCCCTTTTTCCTGTTTTTAAGGTGCGGGTCTTCTCATTTTGCTGTTCAAACATTCTGTTTTAGGATTTCTGCTCTGACAATTAGGCTTTTTTTTGAGGTTTCTTTTATATTTTACCATCAAGTTGAAGGGGTTGACCTCTACCCTTACTCGTACTTTACTTTGTTCCGGCGGGTTCAAGGTAACTTTGAAAAACACATAAATAAAAGATAAGACCTCGTTGATTTATCCTCACACGTAAAAAGTTAAAAGAAATATAGTTCGTAATGCACACCTCTAAAATAAAAATAATAGACTTCAAACAATAGGCCCCATTCTCTTCGAAACAACGAATTCGAGCTCGAGAGATTCGAGGAATGGTAAACTCTCACCGATTCAAATTCCCCGTGTCGTAGCATCGCGGCTTTCCATCGCGATCATTAACGCGTTTGATTGGAATGCAAAATAGATTTCAACGTCGAAAATTAATCAGCGAAGCCGCATTGTTTGTCTACGGATATCCTCTTCCTTAATAAAAGTTATGTTAATGCGGGGCTGGCCGCGCGCCGTATTATCAATTCGTTCGCGAATATATAATAACAGGCGCCGAGAGAGAGAGAGAGTCCGGACCACTTTATTGGAATAAATTTACATAGCGCAAAGCTAGGGCTGACAAAACTGGCTAAAAAATGTACCCGTGGCAGCTATGATGTCTAAGGTCGTCACACAAGCTAGCAGTCACATACACAACCCTAAAAATATCACGATCTCACAGAGTACAGATATGAAGTAGATGTGCTATATCTTGCTTTGTATAGACAAGCAAGTGAACGATACTTCGAACCCAATTTCTTTCTCCTCTCTCCACTTTGTTCTTTCTCACAGTCTTAACTGTCTACTTCTTCTATAAGAAGTATTTTATTGGTGACCATGTGACAGAAAGAGTGCTGTGCTGTATTCATAGCTATGGTATTTGTAGATATCTTCTATCGTTAACTTTAAAATTAAAAAGGACCACGACCACGGTCCCATCTGATGTTAATTCCCTAAACTATTTCCTCTTCAAGGTTCTAGTCTTAATAAGTTCGGTTTCAGCCGATATAATTTGCTTGTTTACTTCAGTAAGTGTTGAAAGATTGACAGCTAACTTTAAATAATATCGAAATTAAAAATGTTACGTTGGCATCCCTGTGCCCAATTCTAATGCACGCTTCGCATCGATTCGGCACATACATATTTATCGGCAGATGATTGTACCTTAAAGAGTATTTTTATTTTTCTTGCTGCGGAGCCACGCACCCCTTTTCTATATTACACGTGTTCAAGGCCGCATTTGAAAGCCTTCAATCCACGATCGGTGCGTTCCATTGCAATGTAAATTCAATAGGGGCGCGTCGTAATTTCTAGACGTTCGTTGCCCGCGAATATAGAGTTAGATCGAGATGGGGAGACGGGTTTTATGAGGGCCTTTGTGGATTGAACGCGGGGAAATGTTTTGTTTAGTAAAAGAGCTGGATATTTATTTGCAAGTATTATTTAGTAAAACATTATTCCACGATTTAAAAAAAAATATGTAATGTATGTACGTTTTAGATCAGAAATAATTTGCATAATCATGTGAAGTAAGGCGTCACTGAACAATAATTTGACACTACCTTGGAGAGCAGTGGTCGTATTTCTTCTTCTTATTAGTCTTCTTATTAGTCTTCTTATTAGTGGCCGAATCAAAGAGCATAGGTCCCCCTATTGTTAACATTATTAATAACATTATGTTTCGTGGGGCAGCTGGTGGTGCACCGTCAGTGCGGCAACGGGCGGCTGGACGAGGGCGAAGAGTGCGACTGCGGCACAATCTCCGAGTGCCACAACCTCAACCCCTGCTGCGATCCCTTTACCTGCAGGCTCACCAAGGAGGCGCAGTGCGCGTCCGGAGAGTGCTGCGAGAGGTGCCAGGTAGCCTAAATAACAAACTGATGTATAAATATATCAAAATGTAATTCTACACAGACGTAGAGTTCGAAGCGTCAGCAAGTCTTATAGGTAGTGTTTTTACAACAAATGTGAGTAAACGAATTCTAAGAATAACAATATGAGACTCGATTCATGGAATGCAACGCCCCTGCCTGCACACGCCTCTCTTTCCCGCGCGCACTTTTTTGTACCGCCACAAAACTATTGGTATGCAACTATCGACATCGTCGATAATCGCACTCATCGCAATCTTATATCAAGAAGTAAACTTTTTATCAAAATATATAGTATGTCTTCATGTTGTCACATCCATTAGTCACACATCGCTAACAAGATCAAAGTAAAAAAATTACTGTCTTAGTAAAAAAATACATAAAATTGTTTTCAATAATTTCCATCGTCCTTCGAGACAAAAAATGTTGTAGTCTAATTCTGTTTATTTAAATTGACATCGCCAGCAATAATTTGGTATTCAAATCAACTTCGTAATGTCGTATATATTTCTGATGTTCTTCGAAATTGAGTAACGTGATATTAAATTTAATTGCTTAAGCTATTTTCTGTTCTATTTTAATAAAATTGAAAGAGATAATACCGTCTTGAGAATTTTATATTAGATATTTAAAAGATAAAACCTTTTTCAAAGATTTTAACGTCTGCAAAGAATTCATGGGAGGATTATTTAAGAGGTCACTTTTTAATAACGTATACTTTTTAAGTCGCCTTAAGCATATTTAGTGTTTGTCTTGGTATACTCAAAATCAAGTTTAAATACTAGTTCGATTATTACTATTTAATTAATATCAAATCGTTGATGACAGTAAAAATCGTAATTTTAAACCACGAGACAATTCTTAGCATAAGAGATCCAAATTCTTAAATATTGACCCATACTTTTTCTTTTAGTTGAAGCAACGAGGCGTCGTCTGTAGAGAATCCTCTAACGAATGCGACTTAGAAGAGACCTGCACCGGGTTATCGGGGGCTTGTCCTGTAGATGCTCACAGGAAGAACGGGGAGCCCTGCGAGGGGGGCAAGGGTTACTGCTTCGCGGGCCAGTGTCCCACGCTGTCCCTTCAGTGCGAGAGGATCTGGGGTCCAGGGACCATCGGCGCGGATAAAGAGTGCTTCGAACAGTCCAACACTAAGGGAGCGGTGACAGGACACTGCGGGAAGGACAATAACGGACATTACATCAAGTGTGATATGGAGTGAGTTAATTTTATAATCGAGTTAACAGGATAATCACACTTTAGTTTAACTTCAGGGTGAGGGATCTGGTTAGAATGCTTTATGAAAAAATATATCAATTCTGTAAATGTTAATTTCTATAATAAGTTCATAAATATAAGCAAACACATTAATAAAGATCATCCATCATGAATAAAAGAGATCGAAAGGAGTTTTTTTTTTTTTTTTTAATTAAAATTCCAAAATATAATTCATTTTTATTACTAATTCAGTATTTTTGTTTGATTTCTTCTTTATTCTATGCTTATGTAAGATTTTCAAATAAACTTAACATATTTTTGCGATTTTTTTTTTGTCCGCTGTCCATAATAGAAGTGTTGCGTGTATAGGAACGTGAGATGCGGCTCGCTGCAGTGCCAACTGGGCAACCGATACCCCGTGGTGCCCGGCATGGACGACTACTACACCAGGACCGTCATCACCATCAAGGGAAACGAGTACGAATGCAAGTGAGTTTTCAACCATATACAAGATGTAGTACCATATTTAGTAGTAGGCAATGCTAAAGATTTTCAATTTTCAATTGATATTTAACTTTTATCAAGGAATTTCTGTTAATTGAGTATATGTATGTAAATGATTCCAGAGCGACGACCGGTCTGCCGCAGCACTCCGAGATCGGTCCGCTGGGACTGGTGCGCGACGGCACGCCGTGCGGCGATAACCTGGTCTGCGTCAACCAGACCTGCTCCTCCATCTTCCCCTACATCGACCACACCAAATGCCCTACCGACCACAACAACCATGAGTGCTCGGCTAGAGGGGTAAGTCTACTTATTTCTATCTAACAAGCCGCAATGGTTCAGCTAAAACAATAATTTAGCCTATATTACGCTCTAATAAAAAAAAGCTTTTTAAAATCGGATCTGTAGTTTTTGAGTTTATCCGGCACAAAAAGACAATCAAATCTGGTCTATTCATAATTTTATATATATATATATATATATATAC
>DWLR01004064.1:0-12588 GCA_018246295.1 Papilio alexanor hazarajatica
CAACGCATCTGCGGTTCCTCTGGTGTTGCGGATGTTCATGGGCGGCGGTGATCACTGTTTTGGGCGACTCGTTGCTCGTTTGCCCCCCTTCTTCTATATAAAAAAAAAACACGTCGTGTCGAAAACAGAAAACATATTTCAATAAAAAAAAAACAGTTCAGAAGAATATCAAGGATTGTTCGATAACTCTGAGGTCCTGGTAGTGCCCTGCTATAACGAGCCAAAGGAACGAGGCGCTACCAAAAAAAAATACCTCCTTTTCCTGGAAGCTTTTTATCGTGTTTGGAAACGTTATAGTTCCAGTCTGGGTGATGACAGAAACCTGAAGTTTCAGGTTAAGATGTCGTTATAGACTTTATCAAACGTACCAAGTATCAGTTATCGTTTAACGTTTCAGATCTATTGACATTTGAAAAAACAGCGATTTCATACATATTTGTCCACCCACTAATGATAATCTTACCTAAAAGGCCTAGACGGCTGACATTTAGTATGTAGGCTAGGAAGAGCATATGCATAACGTAAATATTTAAGAAATTGGAAATTTTCCCCTTCCAACCCCTCGTATAGGGGTTGTATTTCTGAACAGTCTGTACAGTCAAGTTTCGGTTCTAAAACATGCTAGAAAGCTCAAATTTTCATGATATGATATCCGTTGCAGTTTTATCAAACGTACCAAGTATCAGTTATCTCATATTTATACGGTTTCAGATTTATTGGCTGAAATATAGTGATTTTTTGACTGCCTGTCAAAAAGAAAGAAATCCCACAGAAAACATTTCAAATTGGTTGCCAAGACTCACAATATAGATAGCTTTTACTGAAATAAGTCACGAGATCTCTATTGGAACCAAGCCCCTAGCTAAACATAGATTAGTTGTGAACCTGTGAGACTTGGCATCAATTTACATGAAATATTTTTGGTGGGATTCCGAAATCAAATTGACTTCAGCTACACACTTCTATTGTAATATTTGTTTACGAATTTGTAAATTGTTGAGCTATTCAATTATGGTTTGTTTATCTACAATGTCTTTTTACATATATTCATATTAAAAATGAAATTCAATTGCACTTCCAAATGTAATTTTCTAAAAATAATTAGGTATTGGATGTCGATACATAAAGCAGTGCAATAATTTTGTTCTTTTTTCGGAAGACTTGGAATAATTCTTACCCATATTACAAATTTTATCACTAAAAAGGTCAGCATTCAGCAAAGCTATGCAATTGTTTAATAGTAGCGATTCTTTTTCCTTATCGCTTAATTTACACTTTTGTCTTGAAGCTTTCCAACAGAATTCGCGTTTTTTCCTGATGTTTTCTTTCAATCTTTCATTACTTGTATTTAAAACTGTCTCCACCCCTCCTTGTACATTATATATATTACATGGAGGTGATATGGAAATTGAAGCCTTAAAACGCTTGGATCGATATAGAGGTCCCCATACTACAGTTGACGTACACAATGGCTTGTCGAGCCTATACTGTCCTGGCCCGGGGGTTTGTTCCAAGCTTTGTATTGGTATCCAATTATACCAAGGCTGAAATCGTTCTGCCGATGCATGAAAAGGTGATGTTTTTTGTAACTGCAAAGATCTTTTGGCATTTAAAACTTGCATATGTAAATCTGCGGGGCTGGGCTTGAATAATTTCTTCTTCAGAGGGGTTATTCTCTTGGTGTGAGACTTAAACATCCAATTTAAGTTTGAATACAGACATTTTTCACGTTGCCCGTAAATAAACGTAAATTCATTTTCTTCTTCTTCATCATCGGCGTTTTCATCAAGTTCTTTTGTTTCAGGAAACCGTCTAGACGATGATCCGAACGGCGCTTTTGGGCAAAAGGTTATATGACAAAGTTTTCGATTGGTTTCATAGTCAGCAGGTCCAGGCCCCTCATGCTTTATAGGGTTTAACCTTGGCGCTTTAACTCCAAAAGCAGCTTTTTTAGGCAAAACTGTATGACAATAATTATTTAGCGGTTCTGATAAATCAAATGCGCGTCTTATGGTATAAGTATTTGGACTTGGAATAACATCGTATTTAGACATTCTAAACCTCTCAGTTTTCGGCCCTAAGAACTGCAAATCTGTACCTTTAGGAGTGTTTGGTTTATAAGTAGATGGGCCAGGTAGATTTTCTCTTAAATTCTTTTGTTGAACCATTTCAATAAACCTGTATTGTTTCGATTTTTTTCTCCTATCTGCACGGAACTTCTCCGCACACCTTTCTGATTCGGTCGGCTCATGTTCTATGGTATAAGATGCTGGGCCTGGACTATCTTCTACTGTTTTGGGGGACCTCCTCGAAGTCCAGTGGCTCCATTTGCATCCACGGTAAAAAGCAGTAAACTCGCGAACTTCAGTATTATAATATGGAGGTCCATTTTTAAAACCGTCAAGTATGCGTTTTTGTGTACCATCAGAATAACATTTAAATCCACGGTCTCTCCCACATGGAACTGATATGCCAGCGTCACTCATTGACCGTGGATAAGGTCCTATAAATATTCTCCTACGCTCAGGTTCTTCAGTGTTCACATCGGGTTCTTTCTTTTGTAAACATTCACATGCATTTTGAGTATTACACTGACAAATAATTTTATCGAAATCTTCGTTTATAATTGCTTCGTATTTAAATCGTGGTACTTTTGATACAATTGACGTACAATTTGGAATTCCCAGGTTGGTCTTCGGATTGTATGTAGCATGTGTCCAAATTTTATTACCTTTTCGACAAACACGAGGAGATTTTGAAAGAAATGGGGCTACGTTTTCTTTTTGTTTTCTATCGGAGATAGTTTTGTATTGTCCAGGATCTAGAAGTGCGTAGTATTTGGGTATTTTAGGAAATCTGTCCCCTAAATTATAAGCCATTTCTTTTTAAATGTCACTATATTTTTAACGGAGTAATTGTAAAAATTGTGAAAACGTAGGTTTCCATTTTCCCTCATTCCTTTGACAAGTGTTAGAGAATTCTAATGTCATTATTATATATTAAAATAAATTTTTTCTAAATAAACATAAGCAACGCTAATTAAGCATAAAGTTCTTTTTATTCTCTTAAGGATTGATTTATAAATTGATAATGACAATTACTTAAGAAATGTGAGTGGTAAGATAAAATCATCCATAACTTTACTGCTATCCTGTGCACCCAAATTGATTACAAGAAGTTACCACTAATATAGTTTTCATTAAAGGTTGGCTGTGATTTAGGCACTGAGATACCGCTTCAGTTGTGCTATCTCGTATTTTCACATAATTTAATTTAACGTTTTAAAGAAGACAAAAAATTTAAATTATATAATGAAGTATTTATTTAAATAACTAAAAATATACCGGCAAACCTTTTACGACGGATACCTTGACATTTCTTTCGACATCTTTTTATCTGTCACTTTCAGTCACTGCTGTCAATTTTATGTACACAAAAATCTGTAACTGTATTTCTATAAAAAACATAGCATTTAATTATTAACATAGCATTTAATTGTAAACATCGCGAATACAATATTTAAAAATGTGGTTAATTAATATAAATTCATTATTGATAAAGTGACATTATTTAACTTAATGTAATAAGCAATGGTGTAACTGATGATAAACTCTTATTTATAACATGGGGATCCATTTACTGCTCTTTTTAGTAAGTCTCAGGTTTACGATAGTTTTTTCTACTGAAAAAGCAGAGCCCGTTTTGTGTAATGCTACAAATTCCGAACGCGTTGAATATGAATTTAGTACGGATGTTGTCGGTAGTGAACATATTGTCTCATTTAGGGGGTATTTTCTTCGAAGAGCAAGAGAAAATTACGTGACTGCTGCACTGAACAATGCCGGTGTAAGTTAATTTTAATAAATACATAACTTCTTCCGAAAGATATAGAAAATTTCTTGACAATAGCATTGTATATTTTTACGTTATGGTACGACATGGTAAAGAAAGGCAATAATAAAAATATTTGAGTGGTAAACATGAAAGCTCCGTGGTATGGATGTGTAAACAATAGATATGTGGTGTTTATTACAAACATAAAAAAATATTATTGAAAATAGCTTATAAAGAAGTGCATCTTTTTATATGTTTAAATGAACACATTGCACCATTGCACCTGATGTATTATATAAAAAAATATTGTCCTCCTGTCAGTTGGGCAAATAGTATGAGATTTTCACGTGTATTTTAATTAATTAAAAATTTCAAATATTTCAAATAATAATCATAAATGAAAAGGAATGTAGGGGTAGATGGGAAGCAGAATATGCTTACTGTCAACATATTGCCTAGTGAAAGGATAATATAAATTGTTATATAATTTCTTCAGTATTAAAAATACCATTTAAAATACCTCATAACTCAACTGAGCTCTCATAATGAAACCGTTTCATCAAAAAAAGGGGTCAATTTCTTATTTATGTGAAAAGAAAGGTCAGCACATTAAATATAAAAAAATATGTGCAAAGTGTAAAGACCATTCTGATAAAAAAAATGCTGAATAAGCATGTTTTTTTTGAGTGCTCTTAGAATAATATACAAAAATGAAAAGAAAGGTCAGCACATTAAATATAAAAAAATAATAAAAATATTTGAGTGGTAAACATGAAAGCTCCGTGGTATGGATGTGTAAACAATAGATATGTGGTGTTTATTACAAACATAAAAAAATATTATTGAAAATAGCTTATAAAGAAGTGCATCTTTTTATATGTTTAAATGAACACATTGCACCATTGCACCTGATGTATTATATAAAAAAATATTGTCCTCCTGTCAGTTGGGCAAATAGTATGAGATTTTCACGTGTATTTTAATTAATTAAAAATTTCAAATATTTCAAATAATAATCATAAATGAAAAGGAATGTAGGGGTAGATGGGAAGCAGAATATGCTTACTGTCAACATATTGCCTAGTGAAAGGATAATATAAATTGTTATATAATTTCTTCAGTATTAAAAATACCATTTAAAATACCTCATAACTCAACTGAGCTCTCATAATGAAACCGTTTCATCAAAAAAAGGGGTCAATTTCTTATTTATGTGAAAAGAAAGGTCAGCACATTAAATATAAAAAAATATGTGCAAAGTGTAAAGACCATTCTGATAAAAAAAATGCTGAATAAGCATGTTTTTTTTGAGTGCTCTTAGAATAATATACAAAAATGAAAAGAAAGGTCAGCACATTAAATATAAAAAAATATATGCAAAGTGTAAAGACCATTCTGATAAAAAAAATGCTGAATAAGCATGTTTTTTTTTTGAGTGCTCTTAGAATAATATACAAAAATGAAATAATGCAAATACTGGAATAATAATTAATTTCATTAGAATATGTAAAAAGTGACTTTAGTAAAATCATTCAGACTTTTTACTCTATCGGGATAGACAGTAAACAACATCCTTTTTTCACCAAGAGTCCTGTGGTACTGTCCTGATACATGAGGATCTCTTAAACATAATTTTAACATGAAAATGTGAAAAAGCCAAGAAAACGAAATTCATGAACAGCAAATTGTATAACAGATGTTTAGCTATTGTTACTGTTGATACTTTTTACCATGTATGAGTGTAAAATGGGAAACATTACTGACCAATAAAATCAGTTACATATTTTTAAATATTTTTGATTTTCAACATTTGTCATAAAACAAAAGTGTGTTGCAGTGTTGTTAGGGGATGTCCCAAAAAACATTGATCAGTTCAGTAACATATTAAAGCATAGGTTGGAAACTGGAGCTTTTCATGGGAAGGGGGCAATGAGTCCAAACGAAAATGGGGCACTATATGACATTTAAGGAAGGTATCGTCATTGTTGACAGTGAACATGTACCTACCTAATTAAAAATTTAATATAATATAATACTTTGAAAATACCTCAGAGGCGAAGAATTTTTTTTTTTCATGTAAAAGGTTAGTCCTTAAAAGGTTGTGAACATATGTACCAAAGAAAGGCGATAGAAGGAGTATAGATGTAGAAGTGAGAGAGGTGTGTAAGGACTGTGTTAAATGGAAATCCATAATTTCTGATTACCCTTTTGGATTATGGGCGTAAATGCATATGTATGTATATGTATAATCTACAAACTAATTCATTAATGTACTAACTATCATGATAGATATTGTTATTATAGTTTCTTTCATTGTATTATAGGTATCAAATTGGACTCTAGTTCAGCGTGAAAACCCAGCAAAGGATTATCCAAGTGACTTCGATGTGATTGTAATGAATGATGGGGGTAGAACAGCACTTGATGCCTTACGTGACCATCCTGCTATTCGTCGAGTTACTGCACAAAGAATAGTCCAGCGCACTATTAAATATGTCCAGGAGGTAATTGTTTTTTTGAGCTAATGGTTCACCTGATATTAAGCACTAGCTGTCAATATCCAAAACAATCAGAAGAGCTACACAATCTACACATTCAGGCATATTGGCTTTTGGTGTAGAATAGAAGGGTTAAATAAGATAGGAGGACAATATGTAAAGAAAGTGGGGTATGCAACAACTTACTGTAAGAAATTAGGGGTCCTACAATGGTGGACAATGGTTGAGCATGATAAGATCCTTTGCCAGAAAACATCCTCTGAGGGTCCTACAGAGCAATGAAGCACTTTTTAATCACTATGACATTATGCTTTGGTACATTTACTGTACAACAAGTTAACATCTTTTATTATTTCATACTATTGACATATTTCATCAATTGAGTTCACATTCTTCTGACATAAACTGATAATTAAACTTCCATGTTATTGACATCTTTGACATATGTATTTAAAAAACCTAACAGAACTTGTCAAACATAATGCAATTGTCTGCATTATGTTTGACGAGTGTTAAAACTTTTACTTTGTATCCATATTCAATAAGGTAGAGTGTGTTGCCGTAGCACAAATTTTCCATTATTGCAGGAGATTTTCTAAAAGAATTACTAATAGTTCTCAACTACTTAATACTAGAAGTTGATCCGTCCTATCCTAACAGCTGTTTTATAAATCAATGATTAGTCTTGTAATTTTTAACTGTCCTGAATTAGACAGCAATGTCACTAAATCTAAGTGTGCAATGAGTTGCACCTTAGTAGCCTTTTAGTTCCTTAATGTGAGCCTAACATTGTAAAACAATTAAAGGTAGGGATCTGCTTGTTGCAAGTACCTATGGGTAGTGGAAAGCTTGTTGGAAATGCCTATGTATAGCGGAACCTAAACATCAATTGGTATACACCAATAACACCTAAAAATTAAAATTTGGTGTGGTTTTTGTATATTTATAGTGACTGAAAATTGACCCAAGTGTATGTAGCATGACTAGTGTTAAAAGTCATTACTATGTTTTTCAATGTACCAGGTGTCTCAGATGAAGGTAAGCCAAGAGATATGTTTTTGGATTAATCATAAAGTATGAGACATCACTGGAAATTATTTTCACTAATAGAATCATCGCGCATATTGGCATAGTAGGGCAGGCCAGGTTTTTTGCTTATAGAATAGTAACGCAACTAATTTAATTCAGATCATACAATATTCATTTCATTATATGAAATAATTGGCAACAGGATACAAATTGCGGTCCCAACGGCTGCTTATACTCGGGATGGCGAAATCATCGTCGGCGAGCATTACATTCTTTTAGGAAACCGCGAGAGGTAAATTTATATGCTACATATACTTCAATCAACATATTATGCAAACAAATTTCTTTATTGTGTACTGGGAAACAGTTTGTGTCCGAAAACAATCATGTATTAAATAAAATTCCAAAAAAAAAAAATCATTTGTCATACTATGCTCCATTTTTGTTTTCTCATTTACCAAATGAATTTAAGGAACTTTAACAGTCTTATTGTATAAAAAGCAATTTGTTATTTCTTTGTTTGTTTTTACTTTTGATGCCAATTTATCGGATTTACTTCATCTTTGAAAAAGCTGTTGTTCTATTTGGTGTTTTTATATATGATGTCCGTATCCAACCAAATATTCAGTGGCTAAATACACTAAAGTGTGAAAGCCAAAAACAAAACAAAAAAAAAAAAACAAATATTTATTTAACCAACTAAATATCTTCCTAATTAATCTTTATTTCGATAAACCGCATTCATTGACTAGTCCATTGATTTATGATAAAACTTTTTACATATATATTTTAATACTGACTTAGTCTATATACATAAATTTTAGAGACTTTATACATGTATATGTACTTTAATTCTGACAGAATGAAGGATATTCATCCAGGAAGCTACTAAGAACAGTACCAAGACAAATAACATCGGTGTTGAAAGCAGATCTCCTATGGTCGTTGGGTGTAACCGGTTAGTATTATAATTATTTTCTTTTATTATTCTCAAAGGATATCTTTTATTCTTTTATTATTTACAATTATTATTAAATCTTTTATTGGACAACAAAAATACTGTTTTAAAATTTGGTGGATTGATTGATTACCTGCCTACTTACAACTGAAAATCCTCTGAAACTTATGTTGTTATTGTCGCGACGCAGCTGAATTGAAAACTGTCTGTCAAATACTCGAGTGGCAACAGTTTATTTTTTTCTTTACGAAACGTGAACTTTCTCGAAAATGCATGGCATTCGAATAATTAAGAATAGTCGGTAAGAATCGTCTGGAACAAAGACGACGGAAGATCGCCGTAAATAAGACGATCGAAAATAGCAGAATAACGAAATGAAGATCGAAATTCGGCCTATATAAGGGGAGTCAGACCCGACCCGCGGCAGTCTTAAAGTGAACAGTGAAGAAGAAGTGGAAGTGAAGTGAAAGTGCAAGTGGTGTTCAGTGTCAGTGACTCAGTGCTGTTAACACGCGGTGCTGAATGTTGCTGGCTCGGACGTGTGCGCGTAAGTCGCAAATAAATCAAGTGAAGAACTGTTAAAGTGTCTGTTTGTTATACTACGAATATTTTTTTATTTAATAACAATATGTACATGTAAATTACAATAAAATTTCCAAACCGTTAAAACACTTTGTTGGCGAAAATTTCACTCAATAACTACCTCAATACAATACAAAATAAAGTAACGACTAAAAGGTGAAACAAAAACGAAAAAGTACCTAACAAGTGTATATTTGATCACAACATGTAATTAACCCATATAACAGTTAGTTATTTCTGCTTCATTTGAGTAACATTCTCGTAATCTGTAACGTGGTAAAATCATTATGTATAGTAATTAATAATGAGATCATTTTTTTACCATTGTGCCTTGTGATTATGTAACATCGATGTATAGCTTCTGGATATATGTATATATTTTGTGGCCACATATATTCATCATATTTTTCCGAAGATAAGTACATGCAAACAACTTTACAATAGATGCGTTCTAATGTAGGGCTGGTGTTTATTATAAAGTAGGGTTAAAATCCCATGATGGGTGAGTAGATAAGGAAAGGAAGATGTAAGAGATACAAGAAACTAAATAACAGAAGGGAAAAGGTTTTTTGCGAGCATGTATGTATGTCTGTTCCATTGAGATCTCTTGTAGACTTAACGACTTGACTAATTTTGAAGAATAAAAATCGTTTAACTTTTTTTTTAATCAAAACAAAACCGACTTTATATTTGTATAATTCTTTCCTTTTTTTTTAGGAATAAGAAATAGAAAAAAAATCTTCATTTGCTATATCGGTTGCCATGGTCATTTTGACAATAACAAATTTCTGATACGTTATCTATTATCGAAATTAATATACGCGGAATCGAATTGCAAGATATAAATAGCTAGAAAGATAAGGAAAGAAAGCGTGCGAAGATGCAGGAAACACCTAGTTTTATTTATAAGTAATTTATAGTCACGATTTTTTGATTTTTTTAAGCCCGAAAAAAAAAATTGTACAAACAAAAAAAAATAACATACAACCGAATTGAGAACCTTCTTTTTTAAGCCGATTAAAAGTAATTTGATTCGTATTCTTCCCTTAAGAGTCAGTCGCGTTTTTTTTTTAATTAACTGGTGCTTGTTTTACCATTCTCATCATGTTTTACGTTTTCCTAGGCGAAGGTATAAGGGTGGCAGTTTTCGATACTGGTCTAGCCCGTCATCATCCGCACTTTGGTCGGGTGCGGGAGCGTACTGATTGGACTGGGGAGAACACTTTGGATGATGCTTTAGGCCACGGGACATTCGTGGCGGGAGTGATCGCCTCCCGAGCTGACTGTCTCGGCTTCGCACCCGACGCAGACCTACATATATTCAGAGTGTTCACTGATAATCAGGTAACTGTTAGCTTAAGTCCAGTGATGGGCATGTCTGGTTAAGATATGCCCATCACTGGACATTGCCCAACATTGGAACCTAAAGGACTAAGTTATGGTCTGTTTTGAAATAAGTGGAATAAAAATCAGAATTAGAAATACAGTTAAACAATCGTAATACGACAAAGTTCGAGATACCACCTTGATGGCTGGCATTCCACAACCGTACGGTTTCCGCGGAATTTGCCTGCCTCGTACAGCCGCATTGTGGTTTAATCTGCCTTCAGCGTTATTTCCAAACCAATACGACTTAGGGGCTTTCAAGAAGAGAGCACACGCATTCCTCAATTGCCGGCAACGCAGCTGTTGTTCCTCTGATATTGCGGATGTCGTTTGACCTCCTTATACTATAAAAAACTCGACTATCACCCATTCTTCGCAGGTAAACTTGGGTTTAACTTTCTTCAGCTCTTCTTGCAATATGTCCGATATCATAGCACGGCTTTGCATCAATTTTTTTTACTCATTTTGTTTAAATCTGCCCCATTTCTTAGTAATCGTACTTTACATCGATGCATACGTGTTCCTTTTTGCCCGTATTAGGAGGGTAATATTTTTTGCGGGTATGTATTTTCATTCCACTGTGTCCTAGAGCCTAAATGGCTGGACTCATTTTGAAGAGCGACGCGTTATTTAATTTGTATTCTTCCACGGAATGTATGATGGTCAGTTAGTTACGTTTACTGATTTTTATATTAATTACATGTTATTGGTCTTTACTTCAAATATTAATCAGCTGATTTCCAATGTCTTTAGAAGTGATACAAAGAAATCCTTTACATACATTATAATTAATTAAATAAAATACAGGCAATACTATTGTCACATGAAATATTTTAGTCTTTTTTTCTCAGCATCTTGCGTCACTAATTATTCTATTGTATATTCCAGGTTTCATATACGTCATGGTTTTTAGACGCCTTCAATTATGCTATCATGAGGAAAATTGATGTACTTAATTTGAGTATTGGTGGACCGGATTTTATGGACCATCCGTTCGTTGATAAGGTGTGGGAGCTAAGTGCAAATAAGGTATGAAAAATATTATTTATTTACTTTTCATTATAATAAAAATCATCATAACTAATTAAACATGATGATTAATTGCTTTACAAATATACACCCTTTGACCCTTTTTAAGGGGAAGATAAAGAAAACATGCTGACGGTTCACCAGATGCTCAGTATATTTGATATTTTTAATAGAAAAGGGAAGGAGATATTTTCATAGTGGTAGAGTCAGCAACAACTACATCTGTTGAACGAATGGCCCGTTCGAACGGTGAAATACCACAACCTCACAGAAGACAGGCGAGAAGTAGAAGTATTCTGCGTTTCGTCTGAGGAGTTGACCTGCTGGTCAAACATAGAATTTAACCTGAAGATCTTTATTAAACTCCAGTATTCTATGTTGTTATTCTATGTATTCATGAAATTTAGTTTAGTTGATAGTATGGTTAAATAGATTCTGATAGAACTGCATTATTTTAAAGGCAGACTTCTTTAATTTCAGGTTATAATGGTATCTGCAATAGGCAATGATGGGCCGTTATATGGAACTCTAAATAACCCAGCGGACCAGATGGATGTCATCGGTGTGGGGGGCATTGGATTCGATGATCGGATCGCCAAATTTTCCTCTAGGGGAATGACCACCTGGGAACTGCCCAGTGTAAGTTCTTTCAACCTAATTAATTACATTTATTATTACGTTTTTTTTTACTCTAGTCTCAAAATATATTTCTTTTGTATTTTGTTTTTACTTCCATAAACAAGAAATTTTATGTCTGTTCGAAACTACTTCTGTCGGATGATATACTTTCAATCAAAAGGTAATCGTCAATTCCAGGGATATGGTCGTATGAAGCCAGATATCGTCACCTACGGCAGCGGTGTTCGGGGCTCTAGCGTCACTGGCGGCTGTAAATCACTCAGTGGTATGTGATATTGTACTGTTGTATTTTTTTTTTTTTTGTAAATTTTTCAATTTTTGTAATTTAAAAATGTTCATTTTTTGCCTCACTGACATCGATTCAACAATTTTCAAAATTTTTGTCCGTCTGTGCGTCATGATTTAACTTCACAATGGCTTGACCGATCTTAATGGAAATTGATATATAGCAAGAACACGACACGTGATTACGCAAATGATAGGCCATGTAAAATATCGATAAGCTTAGAATTAACAAGAAAAAAATCCTGATAGCGATTTTTTGAATGCTTGCGATGTATGTACACTGCCGGCCAAAAGTTTGAGACCACTTTGTACACAGGTTATAATTTGCAAAATATTTTAAATCTGCGT